>JANLJB010031179.1:16172-31297 GCA_026212285.1 Bursera cuneata
AAAAAAAAAAAAAGTGATAAATACTGAAACTTTGAGTTAAGATTGATAGACAAAGATGACCTTGAGAGACTTTTCGAAGCGAAAACCCTCTTCAGGCTCCGCTTCTTCATCTTGAAGAGCAGAAAATTCGTAGCTATCCATTTCCTATCGCTTCCAAAATTACAAAGATGTTACACTATTTCATCTTTCTTTCAGACTGGTTCAGAATTGGTGGTTGAGCGACTGCTCTTTGTTTTATGTGAGATGGGAAAGTACTGGAGTCTCGTGATATTCCCACTTTGAAGAAATGAAACAAAACAAGAGAACATCCAAAAGCCATTAAGCATCAATCTGTAGCTAGCACGTACATTAAAGATAAAAAATACAAAACACGTTTAATTCCCGTGATTTTGTGTTCGTTTCTTTTCCTGCAAAAAGTGATTGTTGACTGCGAGATGATCTAGTGCATACACGTTGCCCATATCACATCTCGTTCAAAAATTATTGAACTTACACAGTATCTTACTAATTACTTTTTCATTCTTTGTTCTATTGAAGCCAAGTGAATAAGAACAAAATAGAGGTGTCTAACGCTTAGAATTCAGCTTGCATCGCATTACACTCTTTCATACATGATCCTCTCACTTGTCCAGGATAAGATAGACGAGTTATTGTTTGATTAAAAGTTTAATTTTATGCGTAAAAACCCAACATTTCTAATGGATTATTTTTCAGTTCAATATATATCCTAACAATTAAAATGATCATGAAGCCAAGTATTTTTAATTATTATTTTAAAATCTAATAGTACTTTAAAAAAAAAAAGATGCTTAAAAATTTAGTTAATATAAATCCATAAAAAGAAAAATGCTAATCTCCACCTAAGTTCACAGGAGTAAAATGCTCATACGTATCCTTTTGCCAGTATATTGTTCCTGACAATGTTACAAAAGGGCTTTTAGCTAGAGCGGCGGCAGGCAATTGAAAGCCATGAAACTCATTTACTAGGTGGAACCCTTTTTCAAATTTTACTCTTATGTACAACAACTGCACGTGAATATGAGAAAAGCTTCTCAACACTTTCATGATAACTTTTTTAGTTAAAAAGTAAAATTTTTTTAAAAAAAAGCATATAATTTCTCAATTTTGTCTCTCTTGGATCAGAAAATCAGCCGTCACAGAAGCATACAAAGAGAAGTTATGTAACGTCAGTTTTTAATTGCTTTTGGTTTTTAGGAAAAAGGGGGAATTACATTTTTATTCTAATCCACGGTAAGCCTGGCAGATATATGATAAATTCAAGAACAGCAGTGAAGAATGCACAGGGTCTCCATAGGCCAAGAGATTTCACACCTGACTGGTTAAATGGACTGCAGTGAAGGCATCTACCATAATCTAATACATGTGAATGCCAGAAATATAAAAAATAAGCTGCTTAAACCATCACCACATAGATGTTTAGAAAAACAAAGCTTTTGATTTGGAGATTCATAACCTTTCTGAGCACCTAGCATCCTGGGCATGTGGCTTGCCGGATGGTTACAGCACCGCCTCCCGCCTCGAGAATAAAGTATGGGTGGTATGAAACAGGTGACTGTGAAACTATGGGCGGTAGATTGGTCTTAATCAATTGAACCTAACACCAATAGGAGGAAGAGAGCTTCTAGATTTCGAAACAGAAATCTAGCTTAAGGAGATCATATACAGGAAGAAGCAAGTAGGATTTCATTCCTCGAATTCCATAGCATCATTTAAGGCCCCTAAGAGATATCCATTTATTTTATATTTGAAAATCAATAACACAGTCACCAAGATTCTCTGCAGCTTCAATTTTTGATAGAATTGTTCGAGAATTTGACGACGTGGATGCTGAAAGAATATCTCTGAGACTTTTGTATATTTCCCTGGTTGGTTTTTCTGCATTACCAGAGGTACCATCATTTAACATCTGTGACTTTGTCTCAACTTCTTTTGGACTAGTTGGCAGTGCTTGTCGTTTGTAATGGTCACAAGGCTGCAGATCTACAGAGTAAACTCGGTTTGTTAGTATAGTACAACAGGTAAAACTCATTTTGAATGCAACATGAGACTCAGTAGGATGCTTTCCATTTCAAATGGGACCATAAACAATGATCTGTGGTACGAGGCTGTTAACCTATTTATTCAAGAACCAATGACTAATTGATCTTGGTGTTACCTTTGTGACTGGTAGCCAAACTTCGCCTGGTTAGCCTTGACTTAGCTCGTGTAATGCATAACCATGTTCTTTCTCCTTCATAATCATTTTCTGATCCAATTGGAATATGCCAATTGCCGTTCTCTGATTCCTGCTAAGGTGATATTTCATCAGGTATATTAATATTTCTATCTTGTGGAACTTTTCAACAGCTTTTCATCCAGAAAATTGACACCTATTTTCATACCAAAATCTATTTCAAACAGACAGAAAAAACGCCAAGGAATAATTGGTACTGGCCTGAATTACAACAGAACAAGGAGGAGGCATGTGGAACTCTGGACCAGCATCAGAAAAACTAAACCGGACCTTGCATTAGGGGGGAAAAAAAGTTGCATTTTAGGATAATTGTATCATAAATCATATAGACGAGAAAGTAAGCATGAATAGTTGCAAAAGTACTATCAGATTCAGTTATCTAGATCAAATAGTTTCATTTTTAAAAGCAATTATTGACAAATTTAACATTAAAACCAAAAATGCGTAAGTGCTTTACTCACTTGATGCCTTTCTTTCCATCTGGGGAAGAAGTCATTTCCTAAAAGCTGAAATGTATGATCTCTCATCTCGTCATTGGTCACAATTAAACATTTAAACTTTATAGCTGCATACAACCAGTACCTGAAGTACACATTATTACCCATGGTGTTCTGGATTGCACATGCATCATAATAATGATTTTGACATTAAGATAGCCAATTATGTAAAATATGGTCTGAATAGGAACCAAATTTTATCATGGTTAATGGATTCCCTAATATATAAATATTTCTCACCAATCATCATTTGATCCAGTAGGTGTTGAATAGATTGCATCAGCATTTTTCCACTTCTCAATCAATGCCCTATTGACTGGTTGATCCATCTTGTGTCCTGTGATGCGTTTATTGTGCAAAACAATGAGTGGCCATTTCTTTGAAGGAAGCATCTGGCGTATCCCATTAACAACTGCATTGACCTAAGAAATCCACCCAAAAGAAAAACACTATAGGAGCTCCTAAAATAGGGAAACATAGAAGCTTTTGCAGATTCTTCATTTATTTAGGCCATCAAATAACTTACCCTTGATGGTTTAAATTTTCTCTGGCTGAAAAGGCCTACATTAGCTGCATCCACCACGGCTTCAAAAGGGCCATAATAATCTAGCCATTTCTGCAAGTAATAAGTTTTCTTACTTCATAAAATCCACATATAAGGTACGCATGAACAAACTAGAAAATGGACTTTCATACTTGAAATCTTTGGAAGCTCGAATTTCTATCTCTCTTTATTGCTATAGATGCAACTGATTCAGCAAAATTCTCTGTTTCAATAGGATCAAGGTCAATCATGGCCAATTTCTCCCCACAGCATTCACATACTGCATCAGCTCCAATGGCAGTACGTGACACAGTCCACTTGCCTTTACCTAACCAGCCTTGCCCATGCCAACCTCCACCTTTATTTTCCATTGTTTCTTTTATTGATCTCGGGTCCCATTTTGTTTTCCCTAGTCTTGCGGCCTCCTTGCTGTTAAACCATTGGACAATTACATCTGCAGTAGAGGGTGAGACCTTCCTCACACTTGTTCTTAATTTATGCAATAAATAATACACCTTGTCACCTTTACCAGCTCCTACACTTACTCTTAAGAGTGCTTCGAGTTCAGGCTCTTCTGGATTCACACCATGCTCCAGCATGTGTTTTTCAATAGCAAATGCTTTATCAACATCTCCACTACTGCAAAATGTAGAAAGGGCAGGACCATAAGACCTCAGTCTAGGATTTATTCCCAGTGGCTTCATTTTCTTCAACATATCAAATGCCATGTCACCATTACCCATTGACATGGCCATTCTACCCACAGCTGTCAAGCTTGCTTCATTCAGTGGGACCTTTTCCAAACACATCTTCTCATAGATTTCAAATCCCCTCTGAAGTGCATACTTCTTGAAATCTTCACTTAACCGAATTTCATTATCATCTAGACTATCACTACTCCTATCATCTTCAAGAGAGTGATCTTCATTTCCCCTTTTTGGATCAGTTGGTCCATGTAAAAGTTTAAAAGTTGCCTTCACAGACCTATTAGAAAATTGGGTTAAGTGCTCCATTTCACAGGGAGCACTATTGAAATCATAAAACCTATTTCCAGAAGTTGACTCTAGTTCATCAATCAGTTTATTATCATCGTTGGTAGCTGCCAATTGCTCATTGTTTGGAACAGGATTATTCAATTCTGTAACCCCATAACTGACATTATCCCCTAGCCCATCGTTTGATCCAGCTAAATGCACAGAATTCACAATTGAACCGTCATTAGACATAACTAAAGTATCCAAGGTTCGACTTCGACTCCCACTTTTAGCAGGTTTTACAACACCAACAGCAGCAGAGGAGCAAAGATACAGAAGTACATTATAATGGTATTGCCCCAACTTGATGTTTTCCTTCTGAGCTTTATCATACAATTGGATTGCACCCATTACGTCCCCTCTCTTCGAGCACATATCCAACTGAACTCTCAAGTGAACTTCTGACTCATCATTTTTACTCGCCTTGGACCCTTTCTCCATAATTTTCTCTCTGACTTTAAAATGACCTCTATCATCATTCCTCTTCTTCACTTTTTCATGCACTGCTTCGTTTTCCTTAGTTTTTGAAGATTTCATCCCTAAATTCTGATACTTAGACTTCATGGAAGAATTCCCAGAGCCCATTTCTCTTTTTCCTTTAAAAGTCAGGTTTTTTCTAGAATTCTTATCCTTTGTAAACCTCTTTGAAGACTTTTCCTCCACTACCGAACCAAGAAGGTCTTCTGCAGATATTTTATCAGCCCTATCATGTCTAGTCCTTGAAGAATGAATCCCAGAAGCAGTTTCTTTTCTACTTTTTAAAGTGAATGTTGAACTATCATTGTCCGTTGTGGACAACCTTGCATGCATGTTATTCCTTCTATGTGCCTTAAATACGAGAAGTGTGTGCTCTGGAGGTGAAAAAGTGAAGAGACGAGATAAAGAGTGGAAATTAGAGGCATTTTGAGGGAAAGGGCACTTACAGGCGGTGAGTTGGAAGAGGTGTTTCTGCTGCTGTATAGTGTTGAAGGTAAAGGAGGCCATGAGTGGCCGTTGGAAGAGCTTTGTCCGTGTCATGTTGATATGGTCCAATACCATAATAAGTTCTGGATTTGGTTTGATAAGTCGGAAATACAGAAGTGCCCTTGAATTTTCTCCATTGTTGTTTACTCTCATTATTTTTTAATTTTACTATGTTGGAGACCCTTTTTGTGAAAATTTGGCGGATACGTTTTTTTTTATTTTTTATTTCAAGATAAATATTATAACATTTATTAAAATATATACTGAGATAATAACACTTTAATTTTACTGTAAATTGAGTTTATTAAAAAGACAATAGGTCCAGTCCATTATTTGCATAATTTCTTTAATGGACTTAAAACAAGCCCAGTACTTTCAGTTTCTTATATTTGCGAATGCCCAGGATAACCAGTCAGAGAACATTGTATCACCATATTCACTCAGAGGCATGTTACATCCGACGTTTTTCCGGCGACTGTGGCAACAAACTCCATAACTCTCCAAGAGACTCATTCCTTCTCCAGGTCAACCGTTACATCGCATCCCTTGTTTATTGCACCTGCAATTCCTTTTTTTTTTAATGGTAAAATAACCCAAATTTCACCATTCCATGCTGTTTTGCCAACTGTTAAGGACTTGAGATAAACATATAGATTGGGAAATGTCTCCAGTTGAACTTGAACTACTCAAAATGGTCTAACCAATACCAGTGCCGCCTGGCGCCAAGATCTAATATAAAAAGCTTACGCTGATTGCTGAATAGAGATATGCAGTGTGAAGGAAAATGGAAAATAGCAACTGTTATTAACTACTAAGGGTAAAAATGACTTCCAATATGAAGTAATTCCTACTTTCCCACCCATTTTAGGTTAACTTTGTTTGATCAGCTAATTGCCAAATAGAAAATGTACCATTAAACCAATGTTCACTTGTTTACGATAATAAAAACGTGTAATTGGAAAACAAGACGGAAAAAAGAGCAGCTGAATACCAGTTCTCTGTCAGCCCTCGTAAAGATAAAACTTCCTTGCAGTTAGATTAAATCATCCAAACCGAAGATACAGAAAATCGACAAAACAAAACAAACCTAAGTGTTATTTGACATCACTTGAGGAAGGTACCCTGATGAATACAAAGGTGATTGTGTCAACAGCATAGACGTTTAACTCGGAAACAAAACAAAATGTCAACAAAAGAACTATTCCTATCCTCAACAGAGAATCTGCCTTGTAAACGCTTGGTTACTGCAAACTGACTATCATAAAGGCATGGATATACCTGCAATTATGGGAAAATCAAGTGTTAAAGTAAATTCATGAAGTTATATGATGTAACCTGAAACATAATGTTTATCATTCTGTCATTAATAAAGGAAGAAGAAGAAAAAATGCACCGTTAAGTCAAATTCACATCAGGTGCGCTTAGTAATGAAAGAGAAAGAGTATCTCAAATGTAACCACATTGGCTAAAGTGTATTTTCCTACTCTACCATTTCTTTCCCCTCTTCCCTGACTTGTTAAAGCTTTGAAACGAATACATATCCATATCCAACTTAACCCATTCTAATCACTCTACTTTTTCTGTTCCTTCCTATATTGTTTCCCCTGGGAGTTCTAACAACATAGACCACAATTAGGTTTACTCATTTTACGTGTCTAAGCAAACTTGATCATTTGATAAGAGCCTGACTATCAGCAAGTGAAAAACAACCCCAAAGTCAGGCAACCGAACAGATTCACACTACCCTTCTCAGTCAAGCTGCTTCAATTTGCATTTGGCACTCCATCTTGCAAGCATTACCTCAATTTTATACAGTTGAAAATCCCAATTCTTGTAATAATTTGAATATGACATGTTAAGATACATCTAAAACTAAAACTGCACACTTAGCTCCAGCTCTACTAAGCCTTTGCACAAACTGCTTTGCTCGAGTAAGTGGTAAGCAAATTCCCCCATTATGGTAGTTTGACAATGCAACAATATTTTAACGCTAATGGTTCCCATTTATTAATACATCCACTTTCCTAATCCTTGATGTGCCGTTTCATTTCTTTCTTATAATTTTTTTTTTTTTTTTTTTTGGAACTGTCTACNACATCCACTTTCCTAAACCTTGATGTGCCGTTTCATTTCTTTCTTATAATTTTTTTTTTTTTTTTTTTTTGGAACTGTCTACTAAATAACTAAAAAAAATAAAAATGATACTAACCTTGAGGAACTAAACCCCAGCAGTGAGATTCCAATGACAAGCTTGACTTTAACCGCGCCGCAGCAATTGCACTATGCAATGGTAGCATCGACTCCAACAAGCTGCTCAGCTCCACTGGTAATCTGAACACCGCAAACATTACAAAACAATTATTAAAACAAAAAAAAAAAAACAGAAATAAAATATGTGTTATTGATGAGTATCTCACCGGGGGATTCGAGGAATGGGTCTTGTAGAGGCAGATTGGAAGGCGGGTGATTTGGGGGGAGAGGATGATGTTTTGTTGAGCTTGAGTCTGAGTGCAATAGGCTGCAATCGAGAAGATAACCTAGCCACTACCTTTGAAGCTGCCATTGAACTCGTGCAATTCCTAGTTTCAGCTCTGTCTTTGCTTCACCCCAAAATCAGGGTTTTGTGGATTGTTTTGGTTTCTTTGTATTGGATTTCACAGATCTTAATTTTTTAAAACAATTATATATATTATTTACATATAACTTTTTATGGTAGACACATTCTTGTAATTTCATTATAATTTTATATAAACATAAAATGAATAAAATTTTAATCTCAAATTTTTAATAAAAAATTAACTCAAATCTTCAACACCTCATTTTAATTAACAATTAATTTTAATATTATCACCTCCATTACTTTTCTATAAATTTGGCTTTTAAATTGACTTTAATTCATAGGTTCGCGGTCACTGTTAATAGCTCTCGCGTATACAACTTCCCCTAAGTACGTTATTCTGTAATTATCAAATATAAGGGATTACAATGTCAGTTGACCAAACCTTTGGAGATTTATGTCATTTCTCCTTTATCAACTCTTACCTAGGATTGTTTTGAACCCAAGTAATCCATTTTTAAGCATAAATCTTATAATTTGCAGTAGTGTTACCATTGCGGAGGAAACTTCGGGGCAATATTTCATTGTACTGCCATGGTTGATGAATTTGTATATCATAAAACAAAAAATGTAATGAAAAATCAATGTCAATCTACTACTAACGTGTGTTATAATAACATATATTAAAAGCTCAAAAACTTATAATTTTATTATTTTATTCATTAATTTATCCTTAAAATTATATTTTTTATTATAAATATTTTAAATATAATAAAAATAATTAATTTAGAGTAATGATACTCTTCCAAAAAAATATTTTAAAACTCATACCAAATTATATGACTTTCGTTAAATAAACAGTGAAATGATTACAATAATATCACATCAATAAAAAAAGATAAAACTTATATTATAATTACTCGTTAATTTAATATAATTTATAAAAGAATATACACTTTTTAAGCATTAACATGTACTTTTCTTATTGGTAAATTACTCTATTGTGTTAGTAATAATTTTGTTTTTAAATATGGATATTCACAATATTATTTTGAGTGTAAATAACCATATCGTATATTAAACATACAATAGAGCAATTTATTAACGAGAACGGTCTATGTTAAGAATTCAAAAAGCATATACTCTCATTATTTCAATCATTGATTAGTATTGGAAAATGTATTAAATTCATTATTTATCATATTTAATGATTTTTTAAATAATAGATTAAAAATTATAATAATAAAAAAATATTTTTAAAGATTTTAATATGTCAAGATTACGTTAAATATAGTTTTAACTAGTGACTTAATAATTATTATAATAGGATTATGCAATTTTGAGATTTTAACTTGTGTTGTAAACATTAAGATCAACCATAGTACCCCATACTACCATATAATGAATTGCTTTGAATATTTAGCATTGCTGCCTCGCTGGAGTCTTGCATTCCTCATATTCCATAGTCTTGCTTTAAATATGAGGAACCGTTGGACTATGATTTGTGAACGACTATTCCGATCGTTTTGTTACTGACATTAAACAAATAAAAAGTTGACATAATTGATGATATATTAATTTTTAGGAGCAGTATTTGGTAGAGTCTATATATTAAATGAGGGTCAAAATACAGAAACTTATAATATACGTAGTTGTATTAGAGACAGTGACGGAAAGATAAAAAAGAATAAAAACACCTATTTTCAATATGGGGAAATGACAATAACCCTCCAATTAAATTTAAAGAAAACACTTAGCCCCACATTTTTACTAAACTAACACTTACCCCCCAAATACCCATAAAAAACTAATACTTACCCCCCAAATATTTGGGGGGTAAGTGTTAGTTTTGAGAAAACAGTGATAATTTTTTAGGGGATAAATGTTARTTTAAGAAAARTGTGGGGTTAAGTGTTTTCTTGAAATCTAATTGGGGGGTCAAAGTAAATTCCCCTTTTCAATATCTGGCATTCATTTTATCTATATAATAAACGATTTTATATTCGTAACATATCTTAAGAACATATATTGAAGTATTAAAAAAATGTATGACCATAATTATAATTATTATTTTAAATTTATTATTATAAAATAATTAATTTAACATAATTTTTAAAATAAATTAATAATTTAACCAATTTAACATGTACAGAGACACGTTAACACTATCATAACATTACTGATGTTGAAAGAGCTACGAAAACGACGTGGTTGAGGTAGTTAAGGTCTGAGACGTAATTCCCAGTCGGTGCCACTTATCCTGAATAATTGCATGTGCAACACACTAACTCACTCCAAGACAAACATTTCCAGAAACGCAGTTGTCAAATTCCTATTTCTTACTGACTTCTCACTCACCAATAATATTTTAGGAATCGTTAACTGCATTTGGTTTGGGCTGCAGAAGATCACATCTCTTAAGAGAAAATAAATGAATTCCACGTGTAACATGGATGGGCTAGAAAAAGTCAATTAGTACGCAGCCTCCGAACATTGATTGCAATTGCTATTCGCGCACTAATTATCATTATAAATGAAGGCCACCAAACGATCTTCCGTTTCAGTGACTTCTGATCACCATTAATCTCTTGTTAATCTTCCCCTCCCAATCTTCTTCTTCTTCTACGCGGAAAAAGAAGCCCTAAGCTATGGCAGTGCCTCGAGTGTATCTTGAGATTGGAAACGACGGCGTTGCTGTCATCACCATTAGTAATCCTCCCGTCAACGCCTTGGCCATTCCAAGTGAGCTTACATCACCTGACTTCGGTTACTATTTTTACTCATTAGAATCTTGTTGAATTGTATATTTTTAGTTTTATTTTTTTATTTTTATTTTTTTGTTTTATTGCAGTTATTAACGGATTGCAGGAGAAGTTTGATGAGGCCGCGAGGAGAGACGATGTTAAAGCTATTGTTTTGACTGGTGAGTTTATTTTTTATTTTTTAGCTTAAAAAGTTTTTCAAATTCTTAATCAATTGACTGAGTGGAATTAATGCCATATTAGATAACTGAACGGTACGGTTCATGAAATCGTAATTAAGATTTCAATTATTTTGGAACTCCGGTTGGATGGAAATCAATTGGCTGTTGATTTTTTAACTTCTACAACATGTAAAGAATTGAAGCCTAGTCTTAATATAGAACAGCTAAACAGAACAAGGGGAGCTCAATAAGGGGAATTTGTAGTTTACGTTTGGGCAATTTTCGGTTTTCTCTTTTGGAAATGAGTCTGATATTGTTTTTTATTTTTTTACTTGGACATTGAAGGCAAAGGAGGAAGGTTTTCTGGTGGATTTGATATTAATGTCTTTGGACAGGTTCACAAGACTGGTATGACTGTATGACTTAGTTATTCGCTTATAGTGGAGTATATAGTTATTCGAAATTTTTTTATTTAATATTTGTTTTTGGACTTTGTATAATGCATTTACCACTGTAATTTGTGGTCTGGCAGGGGATATTTCTCTTGTACCTGATGTATCAGTTGATCTTGTTGTCAACAGGATTGAAGGTCCTTACTTGTTAGCCTTTTGAAACTTGTTAGTAGAATCATTGTTGCTATTTTTATCCTAAGATTCTGTTACAGAAATTCTGACTTAATATCATTCCATTTTTACATGTTTGTGATTCTTTTTTATCTTGTTCATGGCCATAGATTGCAAGAAGCCAGTTGTTGCAGCTGTTGAAGGATTGGCTCTTGGAGGTGGTTTAGAGTTGGCATTGGTCTGTATTTTTGTTCAGCATCAAGTGTTATTAAACTTTACATTTCTTTAAAAATATAAAATAAAATAAAAAAATATTGTCATATTGTTTTGCAAAGACATCTTCTAAGTTAGTTTCATGCAGGGATGTCATGCACGTATTGCTGCTCCAAAAACTCAACTTGGTTTGCCAGAGCTGACACTTGGAGTAATTCCTGGTTTTGGAGGTACTGCTACATTTTTATGTGCAAACATGCATCTGCAGGCTCAGTTAAGTTCAAGTGATGAATGTTATACTGCACAAGCATGCCCTAAGTAGTTATGACTGTGGTTGCTTTTTAGGCACTCAACGTCTTCCAAGACTGGTAGGGCTCTCAAAAGCTGTCGAAATGATGCTGGTAAGCACACAAAAGCTTCTGTAAAGTTTTACAAAAAGAGCTCTGTTTTGTTCTCCGCATTGTCTAAAGTCTTAACTTTAAGTAGAACTTTGCCATCAGTTTTCCTGATATAAGTCTTTTGTGTGTGTGTGTGTGTAAGGTGAGGGTGAGGTTATGAAAAGTGGAGCTTAAAAGTATAAGTCTTTGAGAAGTTTATATAATTGTACAGTTTTTCTTGCATCAATTAGTTTATAAATATTTTATTAGTATAATATATTAAAATAAAAAAGAAAATCTTATGTTGTTAGCTTGTAAGGGGATTAAAAAACCCATGTTTAACAGGTACTTATTCCTATTTGTTTACTTCAGCTAGAAAATATGGACTCAAGGTTTGAATGGTTAAATTTAGTTTAATCAACTTCCTTGTCAGGCATGAATAATTATGCTTTGAATGTTAAAATGGAATAACAATGCTTGACAACTATTGAAAGATACTTTTGTATATCTGTTGTGGAAGACTACCACCTGAGAATGTTCTCTATCTTTAGATGCTTGCCATAATCTCTTACATCTGAGTTTTTTTTATTGTTAATTCCTTGCCATGAAAGGTGAAATATTACTTTGAATTGTTAATTACTTGACATGAAATGTGAAATAGCATTTCTCAGAATGCTAATTTTTCCATACCTATGATGCTTTGAAGTTATCCAAATCAATCATGTCTGAAGAGGGCAAGAAGCTTGGTTTGATTGATGCAATTGTGACTTCTGAAGAATTGCTGAAAATATCTCGTTTATGGGCTTTAGACATTGCTGCAAGGCGCAAGCCGTGGGTCCGTTCTCTTCATAGGACAGACAAGCTTGGTTCTCTTTCTGAAGCAAGAGAGATATTGAAAATTGCAAGACAGCAAGCCAAGAAGACTGCCCGAAATATGCCTCAGCATCAAGCATGTCTGGATGTGATCGAGGAGGGTGTCATTCATGGAGGTTATAATGGGGTTCTAAAGGTATTTTTTATTTCAGGTCCTTAGCGGATTTATTAGGCAGGCATTACGTTCAGAAGTGAAGCTTATGTTGCTTCTTATGCTAGCAGTTTTGTGTTCTCTCTCTTGGTAATGAGATGCTACTTTGTTGCCTATATTGTTTTTTTTATGTAGTCACTACTGTTATAGGTATGTCCTGAACTTGACATGTTTGCATTCATGAGATGCTTGGTTTCATAAGAATCACGTTTTGATTGTTTTAGAACACATGGATTATATTTTGTTCATATATATGGCTAATGATTAATCTATTGTTTCAGGAGGCCAAAGTTTTCAAGGAGTTAGTCTTGTCGGACACTTCAAAAGGTCTTGTTCATGTCTTTTTTGCACAACGTGCAACCTCAAAGGTAAAATATAGGATCATGGACTTTAACCGACCCATCCCCTCCCCCCTCCTCCTTTTCTAAAGCTTAAAATTTGTTTTGCTTTTACTGTTATATTGCAGTCAAGGGAAGTTAGGGGCTGCAAGATGGTATTTTGTTCTAAGTGGCAATTTTTTTCCCACTCAATGCCTTTCTTACCTGGATTGTACTGTTTACACAACAAACTTGTGTCTGAAATTTCATTGTCTGGATCCTTTAGTGCACAGGATTGTCAATTTAGTCAGGTTATGGTTTTCTTGGATTTTTTTTTTGATATTTGTGTAAAATCAGGATTTAGATCTATTACCAGCTGATTTAGGATCAGATAATGGGTTTGTCCAGCTCTAGTTTATACTGGTTTGTGTGTTAAGTTTAAGGCACCAAAACTGCTTGTTATATGATCAAATTAAAGTTATTGCTACCTTATACCTTTGTGCTATATCTTGGTTTGCTTGAGAATAGAGTCTTAGAAAGGTAGTGGAGGAGTTGGATTTTTCTTTTTTTTTCAATAACTGGTGGATTGCTGTATTGCTTAATATGTTCTATCTGGAATCTTTTCCATTGCCTGTTGGCTATTTTACTTATACTCTAAGGATTTATGCTTCTTTTACATTGCAGTTAGTACGTGTTGTAGAGCATGTTTGCAATTGCTGTTGTCTTATCATTGCCCTTTATTTTTGTCCCTCTGCATCAGAGATTTATGTTTCAGCATCTGTTGCGGGAGAATTACTTTAGTAGCCTTTTAGTGCTCTTATGGGGAGCAGTGTTTATATGATATATTGTGAATTTGTAGTCATTTCTGATCCTCTTGTATGGTGCCATCTAACCTTTTTTTTTTTTTTTTTATTGGAAATTTTGGTCCATTCTGCCTCCTTGTCATTACTGGGAATGCCTTGTGTGCTAATTTAACAAAGTCAAGTTTTCTGAAGAAAAGATATTTGTTTAAAGAGAATTGGTTGTGGGTGCTATAACAATTTGAGGAATATTACAATTGAACCTCTCATTTAATATATTCATTTGCTTTTGACTTTTACAGGTGCCAAATGTTACAGATATTGGGCTCAAACCAAAGGCTGTAAAGAAAGTTGCTGTTATTGGTGGAGGTCTTATGGGTTCAGGAATAGCTACCGCTCTTATTCTAGGCAACATATATGTTGTTCTCAAGGAAGTTAACTCTGAATATCTTCTGAAAGGCATAAAAACAATAGAAGGTGGTTAATTCATTCACATAATAGTTGAGATTGACATGGAATCTACTATTTACTAATATAATGACTATATCTGGAAATGACTGTTCATTGAAGCAATCTTATATTTCCTGCTGTAGAGAAAATAATGTATAGCCAGAAAGTAGAGACAATAGAATTGAAGATGGCTATAGTTTGGGATTTGATTTTCTAGTCTGATTTTTTACGATCTTTATAACCTAATATGTTGGATATATCTAGCTAGTTTGGCTGCAATAATGAAGGGAAGTAACATATTCTCTGCCATTCATACGAGAACTTGCCAATTTATGATAGTTTTTGAAATTCCTCAGTAGTACTAACAAGGTCTGATTGCACACAGAGTTCAGTATTCCATCTTTTATGTCACTTGTTTGCTATATAGGAAGGAAAAGATAATTGAGGCTTGGTTTATGACAGGGAGGATGAGGGTTATGTCTAATAGTTAGTTATTATTGCTGTAGAGGGATGAAAAGATGATTGAGGCTTTGGTTTATGACTGGAGGATGAGAGTTGTGTCTAATAGTTCATATAATAATGTATCCACATTCATTTTGAAGAAGTAAA
>JANLJB010031179.1:31347-59697 GCA_026212285.1 Bursera cuneata
TGGACTACTCAGAATTTAAAGATGTAGATATGGTCATAGAGGTGGGCTGTCTTAACTTTTGTTACCTTTGTAACTTCAATTTTCCAAAGTTTTTGTTGCTTCAATTTCTGTCCACAAAATGGGTAGAATAGACTCAGTTTAACTTTGCTCTGAAATGGTTTTAAGCCTTCTTGTATGCTTATATTTTCTTATCTTCTTCTCACTACTTTCACTACTTTATACATTTGAAAGATATTTCAAAGATCTTATAGATAAATTATGTAAATGATATGTAGTACTAATTTTTCCTGCTAAATGTCTTCGGTAATTGTTTCTGTTTGCAGGCAGTAATTGAGAGCATTCCTCTGAAACAAAAAATTTTCAGTGAAATTGAGAAGGCCTGCCCTCCTCACTGCATTTTGGCAACTAACACTTCTACAATTGACCTGAAGGTGGTTGGAGAGAAGACCAGCTCTCAAGACCGTATTATAGGGGCTCATTTTTTCAGGTTATTGAAGTCATTTTCCTCTCTTCCTGGATACTCAAGTAGTAATTGCCCTAAGACATATGCTTTTTTCAATCCAGTACAAAGCCATGCCTCCTCACTTATCTTCCATTCAGAAAGATTAAAATTCTATGGTTGGTACTATATAAGAAATTTTCCTTTACGTAGCTGGTTCTTGGGATCACTTGATGGAGGGATAATCCAAGTAGCAGTTGTCTTATACCCACATGAACCAGATATCTATTGGAATTTAATTTTTGCAGACTGCTTATCAAGAATGCAGTGAACAGAAATTTCCGTTTTTCATGGTTTATTTTCTTTCCTTTCTTTCTTGCTGAGAGACTAGTAAATGATAGGTCTCTATTTGTTTTTAAAAAACTATTATTGGCCTAAAAATGCTGATACTAAGATTGGATAAATTTTTAGATTTTTGTTATATATATTTTTCTGCAACAGCTGCAGATAGTGCTTATAGTTGCTTGGCATTCATTTCAGTTGACAATATTGTTGTATTTCTTGTTGATCAGCGAAAAACTTTTCTTTGCCATTGTTTATTTATATTGGTATAGATTACTCTGAAATGGAAATGACTTTTTAAGTATGCTCTCTTTGACATGGCTCTTCAATGAACAGTCCTGCTCATGTGATGCCTCTTCTGGAGATTATACGAACAGAGAAAACTTCTGCACAAGCAATTCTTGATCTCATGGCAGTTGGGAAAATCATAAAGAAAGTTCCTATTGTGGTGGGTAACTGCACTGGCTTTGCAGTCAACCGAACATTCTTCCCATATTCACAAGGCGCTCATATCCTGGTCAATTTAGGTGTCGATGTGTTCAGAATTGACGCGGCGATTAGCAGTTTTGGTTTCCCCATAGGCCCTTTCGTGTAATTTTCTTTTCTTGGCTTTTGATTTTTAGCTCTTATATGTATTTGTGCACGTTCTAAAACCTATCTTTTTGCACACTGGGAATTATAATCGAGGAAGGAAAACAAGGATGAGTATGAAAGCAATTACATATTTCAATGGATTTGTTGAAATATCTTCCGATTTGAACAGTTATAGTAGGATAATGTTGATTTTAGCATAATTTCAATTATCTACAATTGATAAACACAAGAGTCCTGTGATTCTGATATTCTGATGCTTCTATAAAGTTTCAAGTTGTGAAGTTTTTGTTGTTCACTTATTAAAATTTTATTATTAGTTAATTCTAGTTTTAAGCTAGTGACAAAGTCTTGGGGACTTTTATGTTAGTGTCTCCCTAGGAAAAGGTCAAAAGTAAGCAGAAAAGTACTGTTTAAGAGCTTGAGTGTGTTCACAGGCCAAATTATTCACTTAGTTGTATTCTTCTCCTTGTACATGCAGGCTTCAGGACGTGGCTGGATATGGAGTAGCCCTTGCAGTAGGTAAAGAATTCGCTAATGCATTCCCTGATCGCACATTCGAAACTCCTTTGATCGACCTTTTGGTGAGAAGTGGAAGAAATGGTAATGAAGGAATTTTCATACTTGCATTTCATTTCCTCTTTTTTTTTTTTTGGGTGCTTTTGCTAATGATATATCCAGTTTATAATTGGGACACAATATGCACTTTGGCTGTTTCAGGTAAGGCCAATGGAAAGGGATACTACATTTATGAAAAGGGAAGCAAGCCAAAACCTGATCCAACAGTGCTACCAATCATTGAGGAGGGTAGAAGACTAACCAACATGATGCCCGGGGGAAAGGTAGTAGTTGATTTTATGAGCCCACTGGTGGACCTTATAACCTGTGCTTTATCAGACAAAATCACTAGTAGTTTCAGCTGAAGAATAGCTGATGAAGTCTTGTTGGTTTTAATCTGACAGCCTATATCCATTACTGACAAAGAAATTGTGGAGATGATACTCTTTCCAGTGGTGAATGAGGCATGTCGTGTCCTAGAAGAAGGAGTTGTAGTTAGAGCCTCAGACCTCGACATTGCATCAGTTCTTGGAATGAGTTTCCCATCTTACCGGTGAGCACTTTAGCATAACCTGCCTTTTTATTCTGGATACATGGACTTCTTATTTTATTTCATTGCTCTAGTTACTGCACATATACCTGGTAATCTGCATATGAGGTTTGGTTCTCGACTCATTTCATGTTAAAAACCTGGTGCTTGCATGCTTACACTTCTCTAGTTGTGACATCGAAATGAAATACATAATTTCTTTGTTGTGTAAAGGGAAATCAGCCATTGATTCTATCACACCGGATTTGAATCCGGATTAATGAAAGTGACTATATGTTCTTTTCAATTCTCTTCATTATTCCTTTTGGATTTTATGTACGTAGTCGCTAAAGCTATATCATTCTGGACATGGACCTGTTATATATTTATTATCTACTATAGTAATATGTCCAAGCTGGTGATGATTTTATGAAATAATTAGTAAGCATAACTTCACAGGGAACTTGTACCTTTTAAATCTCATAGCAACTATTTCTTCTGTTGCAGTGGTGGTATTGTATTTTGGGCGGATACAGTTGGGCCAAAACATGTATATACATGTCTAAAGAAATGGCATCAAGCATATGGCAACTTCTATAAACCATCAAGGTTCTTGGAAGAGAGAGCAATGAAAGGCATGCGATTGGTAAGACTCATATCCATCTTTATTTATTATTATTATTATTTGGGTGTTAGTCTTGCAGAGTGCAACTTCCACTTTTTGCTTTTAGTTTCATAAAATTTCAACTCTTCCTCCTGAATTGAACTGCAATGTTCATTGACCTTACAATTCACCGTTTGCACTGCTTGGTGTCCCTACTATTGTTATTGTCGTGATTATGCATTTTCATTTCTTTAATGAGAACCCTTTTATATTTCATTTTCATGATTATTGGCCTGCAATTTGATGACTAGAAAACTTCATATTTGATGAAAACAAACCAACTTTCTTATGTTTTTCTGCAGAGTGATCCAGTGTCATCATCTTCAACATCAAGGTCTCGTCTCTAAGGCAAAAATTTATGTTCACCAAGTCATTAATCATAATGTGATTGCAAAAAATAAATTTCGTTTAATACGCTTCCTTTCCTTGTTACAATAAGAATTTGTATTTATAAATGATCTTGGTGTTTGTAAAATTTTGCCATGTTTGAATCGAGATTAGTCGTTTGTTGAAATACACACTTGGAAGAGTTAAAATACTATTTGCTCGCCGTGGGTTCCAACTCCCAAGTACTATTTAATGTTCTAAACTGCTTATTCGTATGAATTGGAAACTTAGAAACATTGAACGTGCGAGGGTGAGGCGAGAAGAGATGTTTCAATTTTTAAAAAGCGGAAAGTTGGGCCTATTAGATTGGAAATGTGAATAGTATACACGTTATCGTTCTTCACTTTTTCTTTTTCAAGTATATATATACATATGTAAATCGTTGATTAAGCTGGCTAGCACATTCTGTAGAGATGATGGTCGTGATTTTTATTTGTTTATGAATTTTATATATTTGTTTTTAATTTTATGTTTTTATTTTTAAAATAATTTGAGAATAATTTTGAATTTTGAAAATGATATATGATTAATAATATATAGGAATTAAAAAAAAAAATTGAGAACACAACCTATGGAATTCCTAGGTGGAGTTAACGGCTTACCAAATGTAAAAGGACACTTTAGAATCGGAAATTGACACATCCTAAGGAATTTCCTAGGTGGAGCTAACGGCTTACCAATGTCAAAGGAGACTTAGAATAGATATTGGGTGATTTATTTCTCAAGATAATAAAAGATATAACATAAATCATAGATCATCTAAGTCCTGTTAGGGAGTTGTTTAAGAATAACAATTTTATATAAACACCATAGGATAAAGTTTGCTCCTATTTACGAGGATTCTATAAATATTCTATTTCAAAACTATTAAAGAGTTTTTATAGAGATTGGATTCAGTTACTAATTCATAATTTGAATTATCCGAAATGAAAATTTCATTCTCAATTTTACGAGAATTTTTATCTAAAGCCTTCTACAGTCTTGGCAAAGTCCTTCGATCTTTCTCGTCAGACCCTTACCGAGCTTTATCGGTAAACCCTATTGGTTAATATCCCGCAGAGCTAAATTTCTGTGAAGTTCATTCAAGTAGACGCTGTTTTTTCCTATATATTTAAGTTTATCTGAAAACACCCAACCAAAAAAAAAAAAAAAAAAATTGGAATGGAAGTGGAAGTCTATATAGCAAACGGGAAAAGCAGACTTTGCTATGTCATTCACGAAACTTTACTGCTATAGCCTATATTGCTAAATTAAGGTGCGCAATTGACATCTTGATTTTACAACAAAGCCACGCAAAAGTTTCCTGCATCAAAAGTTAAAGCAGAAGCAGAAGAAGAATTTGGAATGAATCTAAAAAACTGTCGTCGTCATCTTTATCCTGTATGTCTGTTTTGATACTTCCAAAATTTCTCAATCCTTATCTTTGTTCACCAAGTCAATACAAGTCGATCCCATCATTGTTATACGTTGTTTGCTTTCGTCTTTTAATGGGGTTTTTGAGTTCACTCATCCACCCTCAAGTAGTCTTAACTGAGTGAGTCCAGTAAAATAGCAGCTATTTTTTTAATATTTTATTTCTGAAAAAAAAAATCCAAGGGCTCCGCTGCAACACTTATTTATAGTAATTAAAACATTGTGCTGCATCTAAATTAAAAGGCCGCAAAACATAGAAAAGAGGAATCATCAATTAGACGTTATTTCTGGAAATCTATCAGCAAACTTTTCCTCATCATCTTATGTAAAACTGAAATATGAAAATACATGCACAAAAGCAACTTCTTTCATAAGCGGATAAGACAGAACAAGGGAGGGAAGCGTATAACGAGAAACTAATCCACTTTGAGAACACAGATGTCAGAAATAAGAAAATTAAATTGGCACTTTAATTAGGATATCTGCTATGGTAAATCCTCACAAAATGAAATGTATCAGCAAGTAGCATCTCGTTACAAAGAAACCCATCCCTTCTATGTAAATTGGTGGATAACGAAAAACAAAACTACGCAATCACTCTTACAATGGAATTTAGTTACCTATTCCATGAAGAATAATGAAAAGGTTCTCTCTCTCTCTCTTTTTTTTTAGAAAAAAAAATATCCTAAAAGGGCAAATAGATAAAGCTAAATCCTAGCATCTAAAACTACAATCTACGATTGTCATCATTATGTAATAGCATAAAATTTTATCTGGGGCTTTGTTAGGCTCAGCAATTTAGACCACATGGGCTCAATATAATGGTAGAAGCTGAAAATTTTGATTTATAGATATATTGATAATGTAAGAAATAAATCAGATCATGGAAAGTTCGAACAATGAGGCCTAATGCTGTCTTCAGACTGCATCGAAGAGGAAGCCGGAATGAACAATGCTGTAGTAATACAGAAATGGAGTAACATACCTCTGGCCAATCTGCTGTGTTAATATCTTTTTACATCTTGTTTTCAGTCTTTGGTTTAGAATCCCTATCTCCAGAAACGGCAGTAATCTTTGGAATATCATTATTTGAGGCAGCAACTGCTGCAGTAACCATCTGAGATGTCTTGGCTGTAGGTGGAATGAATGTAGGTGCACCGAAAACTTTTGGGACACCATTGCTGACAGATACTTGTTGAGTCAATGTTTCCGTTCTGCCATTTGCCATGCCATTGCTGTGTGCGTCTTTCTGACTCCCTAAATCAGTTCTGGCTAATGATGAATTTGTTTCTGTAACAAGTAATGGAAAGGAATCATTAGCTGCCAACAAGAGAAATTTGAGAAAACATATGGATAACTTGGACCATGAACCAAAAGATCTTAAACCCATTTATAGTGAGCCAACTTAAGCGCCTCCGCAATCAATATTTTTGTATCATACAAGTGACCAGGTGTGAAAAAGATGGCAGATCAAATTTTCAAGTAGAATGTGTAAACTGTAAACTACATCTGGCTGATTGTAGAAACGCAAACTTTTCAATTGAAAAGGTACTTGTTTCACATTCCTCTTTGATGTGACTTTCTGATCCATTTTCATTAATTAATCGAACCAAATTATCTTGGTAGCTTTTCAAACTTCTAATTAATGCTAGTTTTCACACACACACATAAAAGGTTGGCATTTGACATTGTCCCCAAAGATGGTTTAAATCAATTGATCGAACCAGCCTTTTGCATGGACAATAAACTTTGAAGGATTAAAATTTAGAAAAAGAGTGACTAACTTGCCCTTTATTTCTCCACAGGTGATGAGCCTATTAAGACAATCTCGAAACTTCATCAAAATAACCCTCTCCTGCTCTGCATAAACCTCTGTGATGCCTTGTCCATTAGGCAACTGTAAAGATGTGTTGCAGCCATGGCCTGTTAACCTACTGGGGGAAGAAGTTCCCATGAATATTGTATCTTGTTCATCACACATTAATGCCAAAGTTCCAGGAGACATTGGCCTTCCTTTTGGCATATCAGCACCATCTGAACTGGAATCATCAGGGCCAACTTTATTGGTCTGGTTTGCACTTGTACAATCATCAGTCACAGTTCTCTCAACATCCGAATCTTTCTGGCTCTGTAACCTGTCTTGAGTTGATGAAGCAAGTGAAGTTGCTGTCTGATCTTCAGCCTGCTTTTCTGTTGCATTTCTTTGGTCTAGAAATAGAGTTTGAAGAAAAAAAAAAGAACTATTTGAATATAAGCTCAACAGATATCCACCAAAAGCAAATAAACACGAGGTAGATTTTGGAGACTTAATATGATCTAACTACTTATATTATCTTATTAGGTATGAGTATATAATGCTTCAGAAATATTCAATATTCCCAGTTTTATATGTAAGTAGACACCAACCAGCCAGGAGAAGAGGACATGCTAAATCAAATGGCAATCACTAAACTCAATGAGAATGGACAAACACAACCACACCTACAAATTCAACTGATTATAATTTAATTAATACAATGGAGGATTAGCATATAAAACCACTTAATCAACTTAGCCCATTATCATCTACTAACGAATAATTTGATCCAAAAGCTTAAACTAACAAAAGCAAATACCCAAAATACAAGTCTCAGTCACCAGATTGTAAAACAAATCAAATGTAAAATTAATTGTTAGTATCCCTATTGCAATAGACACCTTATGACTTATTGGTCCTTAGGACACACAACTATGGGATGGTAACTTAAAGAATTTCGCACACATTACCTGCAAGTGTCTTTGCAGCTTCCCCTGATACAACCACCAAGACAGAGCAAAGTTCCTTCAAATCCTGTGGTTGGATAATGTCTGCTAAGAGTGACCTTGAACCATAATATACAAGTTAGCTCTGAAAACAAGCATGCCAGATGAATTTGTTTTACAAGAGAATCATGTGTACCTATATGTGAATTTTGAAGGGCCCATTGCTGCAGTGCTAGCACGATTAACAGGAATGGAGGACAGGGTAGAGGATGATGGAGGAACTCTAACATGGTTTGCCTAATAAAACACAGAAATCATGCAGCTAATATTGTTATAATTAGCTTAGAAAGTGCTGTTTGAAGATAAATGATGAGAAAGTATCCAATGGTGAACAATATAAATTAACATGAAGCAGCAGTGAAGACTTCCATATGCAAGTGTACTTGCGATAGGAACATCCACTAGTTTCCTTTTTTTTTTTAAAAACAAAAGGTCTAAATAAACTGAAGTAAAATATGCCAACATCAAGTTTACCTGTTGAAAATGTGCAAGCCTTTGTGTAGATGGATCTTTGGCTGTTGCCCCAAAGAAGACTTCCTGACCTTTTCTCTTCTTAGCTACAGGAGGGGATGCATAGCCAGATGAACCAATAGCCCCTGTTATGGCAGCATTTGCTGCCTGCTGAATGTATGCCATGTTGTTGGCATGATCTCCATGAAAGAGAGCCTGCCTCTCTTCACTTCCTTCAAAGTTCTTGCAGTCCATACATTTGCAGTTTTCAGAGCACAGAATGTTTGCTTGGAAGCATTCACAGTACTTTTTAAGGCATCCAGATTTCTTACAGTGGCATCCCTTGTTGTGCTTTCCCAACATTAAAACTTCCCCTGTCTCCTCCTACAATCATTTGAACAAGTCCATATATTTGTTAACAGCAACTAGAAAAGAGTGCAATGTTAATAGCATACATGGAAAAAGCTGGATGCAATCCCAACACATACCTAACATCAAAATGAAAATTCCCTAGGTAAAATTCACTCAAATATTTGTGCATAAAAATAATTCTTCTATTTTTTGTCAAACAATTATATTGTTGAAAATAGTTTGCAGTTTGAACTACAACAAGAATGATATAGAGTTCTGGACTGTTACCTTTCCACTAATCTGTAAAAAAAAATTACTCCTGTACATCTTAAACAAAGACCTTGAAGAAGTTGACACCTCCATTTGATTAAATTAGTGAGGCACGGAATATTTAGTTTGTTTAATCAAATATTACACACACAACAAAGGAGATCTCAGCATCTGCTAAATCACATCAATAGACAGCATTCTGCTGAGTTGTATATAGAATTTTTACTGACATACCCTGCTATCACGCGTTCCATGTGGGCTGCTGGCAATTTTCGGCCTGAATGCATTTGGATTACGCTCCAAAGTTGCTTCAACTGCTTCTCTCCGAGCAGCTTCATTTTCAACATTGTTATGACAATTTACGCAATTGCATCCATCACAATATATTCCGGATGCAAAGCACTCACAGTACCTGTATTAAAAATAACAAATCTTGGCTAATTTCAGTAAATAACATGGCAGGTAATAAGTCGCATGTGGTTAATACACAAGCAACTCTAAGACAACTGAGATTGTTTAGACACAAACATTTACATACACAGACATGTTATGTGTGACCCTGGTACATAAAAAATACAAGAAAAGAATAACTCAATAATCTTGTGCCAAGTATCTTACCACTTCCAACATCCCATAGGGCTATATGTGCAAATAAATTCAGACAGATTATGAAATGCACGTGTCATAAATTCTAAAATCTGGTCAGCAGCCTATTCAATACTCTTGACATCTAAGCGGTCAATACAATAAATTTTAATTTATGAAGATCACTATAATATTTAGATGTTGCAAAAGTGCTGTTCAGCAGCTTCTTTAATATTTACAAAGTATTAAAGAAAATGTATACTATTGTTATTAATATATAATAATAATTAGATATGAACAATACTTTATTTGAATTAAGGATACATTGGAATAAGCTTTAAGCCTTGGGCCATCCAACTTGGTTCAAGCCCAGTGATATAAGTAATTATGCAATTAATTTTGCTGACTAGCAAATCTTTTATGATATAGATAAATATCCTCATGCCAAATTGGAAACATGTTCTCAGGTTTCTATGAGTGTTACTCTAGTAACCAACTCATCAGCCGGAGTCTTTCAGTTCTTTTAATGATCTCAAAAGGCATTTAAAATATTGCCTTTAAAAATTGATGATACTGTCATAGTGGAATTATAAAGAAAAAACAAAGTACTAAATAATACTGTAATCCACTCAATCAAGCATGCCAAGCTATCTGATAAATTTATATAAACCCACAGGCTAAAGATAAACAAAAGAATAGACTGATTATTGCATATACACAAGACACAGTGATGGGGAAGATGACAAGGGGCAGAAAATAGTGGTTTATTACGTTTATAGAAATTCTGCAAGAAACTATACTTTTTAATATACTACAAAACTAGAAGCTGGTAAGTTAATTATAGCTATAATAAGTCCCCCAGTTTCATATAAATATTGAACTTCTAGAATGGTAAGAAAGGGTAGAAAAAAAAAAGGCTTTCCTTCTTTGTTCATACAAAATTTTATGACAAAACGGTAACAGCAACCAATGTTTCAATACGCAAACAGAAGGGTCACATAGCCCCAAATCAAACAGGAATAATGAAACTTCGATAAAAATTTCCATAAAATGTAAATTAACCCATGAATGATGCTCATTCATATAAAGAGTGCACAGAGAGGAAATATACTCACAACTTCAAGCAACGTGAATGTTTACAGTTACACTGCTTTTGCTTCTTCGGAGTATTCTCTTTGACATCAACATTAGGTCTTGGTCTTGATTTTGGGGATTCTGGTTTTCTGAAGAAAGAAAGAGAACTGTTAAACAAAATTATTATGTACATTCCAATATCTATATAAATTTTGCTAAAAATGCCATTTTTCATAGCAATTATAGATTAATAAATTTTAAATCCGGGATTAGTATTTCACTATTTCTACTGAATCCCAAAAAAAAAAAAAAAGGACAAAATAAAAGCATTAATAATCACGGCATACGACGTACCGAAAAATTAATGAATGCCAATCTAATAGGCAAAGGATTGCTAAACGCATTCTTAGTTGACTTGTGAGGAATCCCTCATTTCAGTGTTGAGAAATGAGAGACAGGGTTAGATGACATTTAGATCACTTGAATGACTGCTTAATAAGAACAAATGAATTTAAAAAATGAAAACTGTACCCAAAAAAAGAAAAAAAAAAGCAACACCATTAAAAAACTGAAATTTTTATCATTTTGTTTAACATAAAGAGAAGCACACAATTAGTCCGTAAACATCTATATAAACCAGAACTGTCGATACATTCACTACAAGGTAGTTTTCCATGAGGAAAAAAGATACTATAAAGAGAATAGCTCAACAAAGCTACTAATATTGTTTGCTCTACTTTGCAAGAAGTTGTTTGAGACATAGACATATGATGAAGAAAATGCAGTAGTAATGTTTATCCCATCCCACCTCTCACATGACAAATTTTAGAATTGAGAAGAGCACTCAAATCCACTATCTAATTTCAAGATAACCCGAAAGAAAAGCTAAAAAAATCAAAAATAAAATGAAGAAATTTGTAATAAATAGTTTAAAGTGTATGAAGACATCAACTGTGCAAAAACTGAAAGAGAGCAATCAAACCTAACCGCCCATAACATAACAAAAATAGGTAACAATCGCCAACTTCACACTTCAAGAAACAATTCCGATTAAAGAAATAAAATTCAAAAATTACATTGAAAAGCAGAAAAATTTGGAGAACTTACGCAACCCTCACTGATGGCTGAGTCGTTTGCGTCGGCGGCACCACAGCTGGAGCAACAGTTTGCGGCTGCGGTTGACTGCTCACTGCCACGGCTTGCGGCTGCGGGTGCTCCGGCAAAACCACTGTCCCAGCAATACCGGCGGTGAAATCGAGCTGCCTCGCTAGCTTCCTCGCCGGAAAATCCCCGGCGCTGCCTTGCGTATCCGATTGCGCTTTCTTTGGAGGGAATTCCCCTCCCTCACCCTCCCCCATTAAAATTCAAAAAATCAAAATTTGTTTAAAAAAAATGATCTTTTTAAACTCAATCCGCCAATTACTCTCCAAGAATCCAAAAAATTTCTCAAAATCAGCTCCAATTACCGAAATTTCAGATCCGAACACGTATGCGACACAGTTTCAGTATCAGATTACAGCAGAATATATATTTACTCAGCTCGAGATTCACACCGATGATTTTCTCTAAAAAAAATATAGAGAAACTCGATGCATAAACGGAGAGAACGCGACGAACTGTAGAGAAGATAACCGTAGAAAGAAATTCAACTCGGCGCAGTGACTGTGAAGGGAAAGAACAGTAACAAAAAAAATTAAAAGAAAGAAAGAAGAAGAGGAGCAAAAGGGAATTGGTTGCCTTATGTTCTTCTTTCTCTCCTCCCTCTCTTCGGAGATGTTTTGAAATTTCAATTTTTTTGTATATTGAAGGGTGAGATTCGATTGTTTGTCTCATCGGACGGTGGATATTGAAAGAAACCATCACACGGTGGAAATTCATAGCAATGAGTTGTGGTATGTGTTTGACCGTGGGATTAAGAGATAGATGAATGCTTCACAAAAGTCACTCGTGCTATTAGGAATAATCCGATGTTCTGTAGCACAAAGGACATGGGTGACTGCGCAATGATTTTACGCCACGTTATCAGTAGAGTAGTGGTTGGACAGCGTGGAATAATTTCATTTGAAGGAAGATATTCAGGATAGCTGATGTGGCGGTTGATAAAGAAAATAGCATAAAATTGGCGCTAAATAAAGGGGGAATTTACTCTGACCCCCCAATTAGATTTCACGAAAACACTTAACTCCACACTTTTACTAAACTAACACTTATCCCCCAAAAAATTAACACTGTTTTCTCAAAACTAACACTTACCCCCCAAATATTTGGGGGGGTAAGTGTTARTTTTTTAGGGGTTTTTAGGGGGTGAGTGTTAGTTTAATAAAAGTATGGGGTTAAGTGTTTTGTTGAAATCTAATTGAGGGGTTATTGTAATTTTCCCCTAAATAAAGAGAAGTTGTTGACTGGGAAGTACAACTAGGCTAAGGTACTGCTGTGATGGATTGATTTACGCATGGATGAATGTACGGTTATGATTTTATTTTATAAAATCAAACATAATTCCGTTTATTCTTAATGACTCGTTCGATATTTATGACCTTTTTTTCCATCACGTATAATATTTAATTTAACTCCAAATTTAAAATAGAAGTTAAAATTTAATCAAAATTTACCATGGTGAAGTTTAATCATAACACTTTCTGTATAAAAGATACAATAAGTTTAAATAATTAATATTTTCACAGGCATGTTAACATTGTTTTTCATTATATTGAATATAATCTCTTTTTTTCTCTATTATGAATAAAATTTAAAACTACTTGTATAACCGCGCTAAAATTGCTTAGTCAATTTCACAATTCAAAAATAGTAAGCAAAATTGGTGAAATGTAACATCTGGGGGTGACTCAGATTTACACGTGATCATTTACACTAACATTGTTTCGAGGAATTAATTAGAAACAAGCTAAGTTATATATATATATATATATATATTCAAAATTACAAGTTAACGATTAAGAAATAGACTAACATCTGAAACTGTGCTTCACATTCTGTATGTTTGAACCAAAATCTTGACCTCTATAGATAATTAGACTTAAATCAAGCATAAATCGATGCATTATATAATCATTTAGATGAATATTTAATTTAAATTGGAAATGGATAGAATTCTAAATATTGAAAAGTTGGTAAAATAAAAAATTTAGTAAATGCTGACACTGGTCAACTACGAAGTTGGAATGGATGATGATCTTGACGAGGTGAAGACTTGACCAAGAAGGCGCAGCCTCAACAGTAGAAACTGATTTCTGCTGCATAATCTGTCTCATAAAAAAAAAGCATTAACAAAAAATATTTCCTTTTTCTCTTTTTGTTTTGTTTTGCCCAACAATAGCAATGAAATATTTATAGGTATTAAATTGTAAAAGATCCACGAAATTATCATCGGTTACTTGGAATTGAAAACAAAGCACTAAAGTCCTCTAATATTATTTCCCCCCTCTTCAAAAATCACAGGCATCTGCGTACACCAAGACTACATCACCGAGTATCCCATCCGTCCATTGCTAATACGTGTTTCCCAGTCGATCTCGCCCTACACCTCTTCGATCATCCCGAACCCGTTCCACATAAATATCGCGACGATAGTCTTTTGGTGGAGGTGCACCCCTAATTGGAGATCTGCTCCTCTCTCGTATATCACGTGCCCATCGGCCACGATGTGGAGGAAGTGGTGGAGCTGGAGGTGGAGAGGGCAGCCGTCTTTCATAACCTTTCCTTTCATTAAAGAAACTATCCCTTCCTCGGTCTCTATGACCCCAATCCATAGGTGGCATTGGCTTGTTTCTTCCCCGGTAATCATCTTCTGGAAAATCAAGCCGATCTCTCCGCATGTGATCAGAAAACCTGCCTTCATGCCGGGAAGGTGGTGGGCCACCAGCACCAAACTCTCTAGGGCCATCCCTAGCCCAACCACGAGGGGACCTAAACCCATTCATGGTCCTGCCCGGCGATAGATCCATGGGAGGGCCAGGTAATCGCCTAGGGGGAGGAGGTGGTGGTGGTGGAGGGCCAGGATAAACCCTTCTAGGACTTCCACCAGGAGCATGGCGAAATCTCTTGCAGTTGTTACAGTACTCTCGCCTAGCAAAGTTAAGGTTGCCGCACCTGAGAGATGGAAAGAATAATTTGAGAAATCTAGAGCAATATAGACATGTGGTTACAAAGGCTCAGGGCAAATCTAGAGCAAGAAAAGAATATATAAAGACTTACGAAGGATCAGGGCAAAACCAGTCTCCTTCCCTTGGCCGGACATTTGGATTATTTCTAGTCATACCTTCACCTCTGAAAGGACCAGGACCAACTGCAGGTCCACCAAAACCTCTACCAAATGGCCTGCCACTACCCCTTCCTCGAGCATAAGGGGGTGATGGGTCTCGATATCTACCATGATCCCTTCCACCACCATATTCACGGCTGCGTGGCATACCACCCGAATGATCCAAATCAGAACCATATCGATGATCTGCATCCCTGCGTCGTACAGGAGAAACCGAACCTGCACGATTTCTATAACCTGAAAAAAGAAAAAGCCAGTAAAGTCTATAGATAAGCTAACCCCAATTAAAAAGAGGATAGTAGGATGTCTAATGTATTTATTATGATTGAAGATCAGCTATCCATGAAAATGTCAATAATCCGATCAACAAAGTTCGTAAGGGCAGTTACCATCACTCAGGGCATCTGCTCACAATTGATGGTACAAAAAGATAGTATGGCCATGGAAATGAGTAAGAAGTTCACATGCCCTTGTTACTTCTGAACACCTAGTCCACATTAATTACCAATACATATAACTTGTTCAATAAGCAAATCATATGATGGTTACTTGTACTTGCCACATATTGTTACCACTCAGTCCTCATTAAACAAAAACAAGCCCAGCTTAACTATATTAAAGAGCCAAATCCATATATCTTGTAAACCATCATAGCTTATTTCTAACGTAAATATATCAGATTTATCTTCAATCCTGGATCTGGAGCAACCAAATTTTGTACGACACTGTGCTAGTAATTATGAAGAGAACTTTGTCCACAACTGAGGACTGCAGAGAAAGAAAGATCCTAGAGAATGACAACCAACACAGAAAACCAAAACCCCTGACCAAGTTCATTCCAAAACCTTCGGCTGAAACCACACTTCCAATAAAGAGCTGCGAGACCACTAGGATGAACCATACAGGTAACTACCACCGAAAACAGCATTAATTCAAAAGTTGACCAGCTATCAACCCATCCACTTATCTTTCAGAAACCATCCCAGCATGTGATTAGAAACTAAACACTGAAAAATACAACTTAAAGGCAACAGAACTTAAGAAATTCCAACCCAAACCTTTGTCAAACTGCTTGAATCATCCCTGGAAGAAGCCAAAGGAATATCCGATTCCTCATACAATACCTTCTATAAATTAAGAAATAATGGAAAATGTGACAGGAAGAACCACCCAAAGAAAATGAGCACCCAAATTTTAAGAGATTTCACCAAGTCTCTGTATCAGTTCACCATCTGTCATACTGAAAAGTGCAAAACAACTTATGACATTATAATGGAAAATTCTGGTTCTCCCAAAAGTAGATTTCCATATTCTTACTATAGCACCCTCCAATTCAAACCTATTTAACTTTTACCAGAAAAAAGAAAAGGAAATGTGACTACCCCAGTCAAGCCATTGATTATCATACGTCAATCCCAAACCACAAATCTGCATGAGGGCAGGTAAACCTTATCAGTTACCACCAGGAAGTCTTATGTTTTCATAAACTAAGAACTGATGACATCTGAAAATGAGTAGCAAATAGCTCCCTCCATGATGAAATGTCGGCTTCTACATAAACACAGCCAGCAGCAACTACACGGAATTTTTTATCATATTTGGTTGACCCAAATACAATAATGATACCCAGATTACAGCTTAAAATGACCATTGCAACTGTGCTAATTAGTGTTGGATAATCTGACACTTTTTGAACAATGCAATGAGATCATCTCATTTCCTTAAGGGCCAATTCCCGTTAAAGTGTAAATTACGCCTTTCCAAGTTAAAAACTTCGATCAATTGAAACTGAGGTCACAGTCATCATTCCCACAATATTCAAACCAATTCACACCATAACAGCTTTGTCATGAATTGAGAAAAGCACTTATTTCTGTGATGCAGCACCCAAGGCTTATAAAGCATGCACAATATCCATTGACAGAAAACCCAACAAACATGTTACCCAAAATAAAAAAAAATAATTTCACCCAGATCATGATCCAAGACTGCACTCACACCATGATGCCTTCCTCAAGACCCAAGTTCTTGCAGGCAACATTCAAAGCTGTAACACACAATAGCAAAATTTATTCACAGTTTGTGACACTCCATAAGGGGTAGTAGATCCACATGCTCGATATGCAACAGAAGATATAGGAAAAAGGTAACTAGCACAAAATCATAGGAAAATACTATACTTAGTCATACTATTAATCGCACTCCGGAGAATTCCGGGAAAATTGAGAAAGAATCATGCTATAAGGAAGAGTAGTAATCAGAATGCATGTCCATGCATGCTACCATTTCAAAATTCCGATATCAATTGTGATGATAGCAACTATTCAGTTCATAGCACATGGCACAGCAGGGCAGGCCAACAGGTATTCCATGAATCGTCCAAATACCGCCTAAGACTTCTGCTCACTAGTACAAACCTTTAATAGCTCTATGAAACAAAGGTTAAGTTTGAACACAGTTTAGGAAATGCCTACTATCTGTCTATCCCACAGAAGATTACAAAAAAATAGAGGCAAACCTAGTTTTGTTTTCTTATAGTACATTCATACACACGGCAACTAAACCTAAATTTTGAAATCCGTAGAACAGGCAAAAACATCAAATTTCGTTTCGTTTCACACCAACCAATCAATTAACCACTCAATCCCCCAACAACCACAAAAAAAATAAAAAAATAAAAAAATAAAAAAAAAACCTAAGTTGAAACACATAATAGCTACCGAAAAAGAGCATTTGAAAACCCATAAATCAAACAGTAGAAAAAAATTGCGGATCATTAACAAGTTAAGGTGCTCTCCATGAAGTCTCAGCTCGAAAAAAACAGTAATTAATCTATATTTGTTTCAATTATAACCAAATTAACATACACACACCCGAACCAGATCTAGGATTACAAATCACATCATTTATCTTCACTTATGGTGACTTTCGTAGTTTTCGAAATGAAAATTACAAAATTCATGTTCAAGAATCCTCAATAGAAAGCTGTTCGAACAGTAAAAAAATAAATAAAATAAAAAAAGACAACAGAGGAAACGAACCAGGCTCGTCCGCGTATCGATCGGAACGATAATAAGGTGGAGGATCTCGGCGAACTTCACCAGGCTCGTAATCGCTGCCGCCACCACCTCGACCACCGCCGCCTACGTCACCGCCTCCATCGCTGACGGAGGGGCGTACGACAAGGCTACTGAGCAACGGCTGATGATGCGGTGTCGTTTGCTCCTTATCTCTCGAACCCATTAGTCGAATTTTCTTTCTCTCAGCACGCGAGTTCGATTAGCTATAGTCAGTTGCCGAGATTTCAAGTGTAATGTGTGGAGTGTATTGCAGAAGCCCTAGGGCATAGCGTAATGGACATTATGGTGAGTAAAATTACAGAAAAGTTCATGTTATTGCCTTGTTTTTACCAGGTCAAACTCGCGTGTCGTTACAAGACACTCTTTACTTGATTATAAAAATAAAAATTTATCGTAATAACCTTATTTTTAAATACATTTTCAAAATATAATTTTATTTTAAAATAAATTTCATATAATAACTATAATCCGAAAATTCGATCATTTGTGCTTAGCTCGATAGCTATTGAGGTTGTAAAACTGTCCAAGTGTCCAGTAAACAATGACTTCAAAATTTTTTAAAAACAAAAAATCATTTTTTAAAATTACAAAAATAAGTCTGTTTTTACAAATTCCTCATACCAAATTAGCAACATGTAAACCAGCTAATTTAAATCATTTAAAAGAATTACAAAATTTTCGCTTCATAGTTAACCATTTCTATCTCTAATTTTAAATATAAATAATAATTCCTCTAATAAAGTATTATAAAAGATAATATCATAATATGTGTATATGAATTATTAAATATCTAATTCCTTTAAGATAATTTATATTGCTAAAAGTTCCTTGGAAATTATTAAATCTTTATATACTCACGCTAGCCGACGAATCCAAAGTCCATGGCACGTGCTGCTTGTCCTTTCATGAGTCCGACACTGATTAGTTTAAAATGTCGTCAAACATTATTTTAGTTTAAAAATAAAAGAATCTTACATTTTCTTTACCCGACAATTAACGCTTCATGGGCACGTGTACGCGTATACTGATCACATGCGGAGAGACGCAGGTGGAACAACCAAAAATTCCAGTGCTGCCATCCCGGGACCGAGACCGCGCTTGGAAGGGATAGCTTCGTCAATCAAAGGAGAAAGAAAGAAAGGTGGCCACCCTCAAGTCTCAGCGCCTCCTTCTCACCGTCTTCGATTGTCACATCTGCAGTGACATGGAATCTACAATGTGACGAGAGAAATGACGAATGATGAAGAGTGTAACTTAATTTTTTATGTCATATTCAGTTTTAAGATAGAAAAGATGATTGGAAATTGAGTGAAAGAAAATAAATAAGGATTATTTTTCGTTGTTTGGTTTTGTAATACAGTCTCGAAAGGAGTGAAAAATCTCGTAAATTAATTAGACAAAAATAACTTCCCAAGAAAAAGAAATCAATATTTTTATGAATAAAAAATTAAAAAAATTAAAATTTTACCTGTTGATCCTCTCAAAAACTTAAATTTTCTTTTGCCCTCCCAAAAATTTCTTCCAAGCTCGTCACTGCTCTTGGAGGGGGTCAATGGCAACAGCGACGCCGGTAAAACTTAGCTAGATTGATAGGTTGTCGATTGTCGATTCATTTTATGTTGGCAGTGATGCTGGATGCATGGCTTCGATGGCAATCACGGTAAACGATGGTTAACTTATTCTTTCTTAATAAATTGATTTGAAATAAATATATAATAATATTTACAATTATTCATAATTAATTATAAAATTATTAATAACTAATTATTTTAAAACTTATGAAAATAATAAGGTTAATTTAATACATTTCTTCCTAAGGAAACTAAGCTTTCTTACAAATTGGAAAGAAAATCAAATTGTCAAAGTTAGAGAAATTGGATTTTTGGAAGTCCACTTTCCTTAAAGTACTAGTCAAACCAATGAATATAAAAAGGTTTTCTAAGGAAAGTTTTTTCCTTTCCCCCTAGAACTACAATTTTTAGATTCTAAAATTAAGGGTCAATTAAATTTGTTCTCTGAAGTTGAATCTAATTAATTTTTTACATGTAGTTTCGGAAATTACAAACTAGTCCCTACCGTTAACATTCAAACATTAAACTAAGCTGGATAAGACGGCAAAACTGTAATTCCATGCCACAACCCAATAACTAATCGCCAGAATCCGACAACCTATCACCCTTTTGATTCAATGCTAGGGTTTTAGATATTGTTTTTTGTTTTTTAAGTTCGATTCAGGTGTTTGAGATGAATTAGTGATATTCTTCGATGCAATAATAGAATTTTTACGCACAAAAATCGTATTTTTGTATGGAGTTGAAGATGATTGAAAAGCTTGTTTCTACCTCTAATATTGCACTTGACGTGGGACGATAATATAAAGACTGTCTAATATCAAACATCCAACATCGAAAACCTCTTGGATTATCATTTGATGTTGAATGTGATATCAAAAACGGAAACAAAAAGATATCTATTATCGAATATCTATAAGAACACGTTCCTTTGACCCCATTTCGATGTTAAGTGTTGTATCATATGTGTTCGATGACAAATAAAAAGTTATCATATTATGTTAAACACAATACTTAATAGCTCGATAAAATACTCGATGATCATCGAGTGTATGTCTCCAATATTTGAAAACCAAATTAAGAAAAAATAGATATTCAATTAACTCTTAAGCTAAAAAAAATTCAAGATATCTAAATTTTAGGAGAATTCATCATTTATCAAATACTCTCTAAACTTGAGTTAAAATCGAAATTTTCCTTTTGCTTTTCTAAAGTAGTGGGATTTTGGAAAAGCACGAAGCGGTGGCAAGATTCTAGACGTTTGTCCGCGCAGATTACTCCGACCACGCTGTCTACTAATCATTCGGTTTATTTGGAATTAAGGAAATATTCTTCGTTCATAACTTTAAAAACAAACAAGAAATAGTAGATTCGATCAATATCGGGCAATCTGATCGGACGTAGATTGCTTTAGAATATATGTATACTGTAATACCAAAATTCAATTTCTCAAAATGTAATACGTCAAAATCCTTGAAAATTCTAGAATCAGCCACCTGTCACATGAAACGCCAATCACTTACAGTCACCACCACTAAATGACTAAAACACCCTCCATAAAGTCGTCACCTTCGCTGCTGTTGTGAAAATTACGCGCCATCCAGTACTCTACCACTAAAACTCGATACCTATTCATTATCGTACAACAGTAAGATCATCGTTAATTAATTAATAAAATGAATTTAATTTTTTTGTAGCTTTAAATTTGTCTCTTTCTGCCTCTTAAAGTTATGTCTGTAGGATAATAATAATTGTAGTAAAACACGCTTTTCTTCTGTTTGCTTCCAGCCCCGGCGAGAGGGACAGCTGCGTATTTAAGAAGATTTATTGAATCACTCTTAACCTACACCCGGCGCATGTTAGTGCAGAGCCATTTCCTTCACCGGTATATATAACCAGTTTTGACACCATTTCGTGAAGTTTCGTTGTTCGCAGCTTGAGTGTCACTTAACTTTCCTCAATCACTTCTTGCTCAGATCTTTCCTAAATTCTCTGGCTAATCGAAACGAATTCAAGGTGATTAAGCTTTAATCAGTTATCCTAATTATAGTTTGGTGTATGTTCGATGATCGATTTTTGTTTTAAAATTTATCAGTGCTTCATCTTGATTAAGATGTTATCTATAGTTATTATTATTTTGGTAGAGATTGGAGTTTTTTGGTATCATGATCCGGTAGAGAAGATATCAAGTTTATTTATGCTGAGGTTCAGCTTAGTTTGGTGTATCTCTGATTCCTTCTTCGACCTGTTTGCCTGCTGAGAAAATAGAGGAAAAAGAAGAAAGCTGAATGCTAATGTTATTATTTGCTGTGAAATGAATTCTTCTTTAATTTGATATTGATGTGTATAATTAGGTGATGTTATAGCAGAGTTTAATTAGTTAATCAGTATGGAGTCCTTCAGTACCATTTTCTTAGGCAATCTTTTGTTGAATGTTAACTCAAATTAGCATAAGAAGTTACGAGTAGCTTTATGAGTTGATTATGCAACTCAACTTTCTGCTCGATCGCTGGGAAATTGGCGGAAAGAAACAAGTATGCATGCATTAAATGATGTTACTTCTTTTGGTTTGTGAACTTTGAATAATCACACGGCCTGCTTGAGGAAGTAACTGAGAATTGGATTTAAAGATGGAGTTTGACTTTCCTTTTCTATTTTTTGAATTGACCAAACATTGCATCACTCTTTTGACAGTTAAAATAGCAAAACGAAAGAAAGAAAGATGGAAAAGAGAACGGAGCCTTAATATAGAAAAATGATAACTTGTCTTTAATTGAAATCTAATACTGTTGGAAATTGGAAATTGATGTGGTCTGCTATTTGACCGACATTTGGTGATGAATGTCACTTGACAGTGAGGTCCTAAAACTCTTCAAATTTTGTGATTTGGAGGGGCAAGCTGGCTGCAGCTTGGCATGTGGGGACGTCAACGTTAAGCATTCTCAATGTATAAACGAACGTTATCACGAGATAACACAAATGTTGTTGACGTAGAAGACAACTCAGGTAACTTTGTTTATTGACCAGTGAAGTGCAGCTTCCATTTTGGTTATCTGTGGCATTTACTGCCTTTTGTTTTCCTTCTCCTTTTGACAACTCTTCAATGATTGAGTATGTTATTATATAGGCTGTGTAGAAAAATAAAGCAATATCAAAATCTTTGGATTTAGTCCAATTTCCAATTCTGTGTAACTAGGTGCATCAGTTTTAGAATTCTGCTTCCCTTGTTCAGTTCGTAAAATATGTTATCGAGGTGAAGAAAAACATAAACATAAACCCAAAGAGTAAGTTTTATGATGAAATATAACTGTTATCTTATATTATTATAAATGGAAGATTCATTTTGGTAGGTGGTTTATGCATTATCTAAATTGTGCAAATATGCCGGGGAGTTTGAGACAATAACTGGGCAACTTCTTGTATATCTTTTAGCTCTTCTACAGGAAAGCATAGATATGGAAACTACAAATCCTTCTTGGAGGCTGTCATTTCCCCATGTTTTAGTGGCAACTATATCGTCATTCTTATTTGGTTATCATCTCGGGTTCGTGTGTTATCTTAAAACTTAGTCCCTTTCTAGTTTCTCTTCTTCTTGGTGTTCTTTTTGGTCGTTTATGAATCATTGATAAATGTTTCCTTTTTTTTCATGATGTTCTAATGAACAGAGTAGTTAATGAACCTCTAGAAAGCATCTCTCTTGATCTTGGTTTCAGTGGGAATACCTTAGCAGAAGGTGAGATGTGGGAACTCTTCTCTTTTCTTGTTTGGGGTTGAGGTGGGATGTTGGAATCGGTTGGAGGGATTCTGATTGTGATATTCTACTTTTAGGCCTTAAATCTTCTATATTTTATTGTGTTATGTTAAATGAAGGTTTGGTAGTGAGTACGTGTCTGGGTGGTGCCTTTATTGGATCGCTATTTAGTGGTTGGATTGCTGATGAGTTTGGCCGTCGTAGGGCTTTTCAGTTGTGTGCTTTGCCTATGATTGTTGGTGCTTCAGTGAGGTAATATTTTTTCACCATAAAGCAAATGCTTGTAGAGTAACAAGTTCCTTGTTTTGTAGTTCATTTTGTTTCTTTCTAAATCTGTGCTGATCAGAGCTTTACCTTGCAATTTTTTGACAAATTATAGTCCTAGTTTAAGATTATTGTTCAATTTTTAAAGGTCAATGGATATGACATGTTTGAGTTGAAATCTTTTAGTCTGTTTTTTACTGTGTAGTCTTATTTATGTATTTGCTTCCTTGTAATTTTATTTTGGTATAAGGATGAGTCTATTAGTGTTTGATGCAAATAATCTCCCCTCTAACTTCTTTCCTTCTTAAGTTTCTATATTGTATTGATAACTGTCTGAAAGTGAAGATTTCGATTTCCAGTGCAACAACTGTAAGTCTTGCGGGAATGCTTTTGGGAAGGTTCTTGGTTGGGACAGGAATGGGCCTTGGACCCCCTGTTGCAGCTCTTTATGTGACAGAGGTATATAAATTGTGATTTACATTCAATATTGAGTAAACACATCTTTCTTGTTAACAAACTTGGGAATTTTATTTTATTTTGTTTTGTTTTTTGCCTCATCAACTTGAGCAGGTTTCTCCTGCTTACGTGAGGGGCACTTATGGAGGATTCATCCAGATTGCGACTTGTCTTGGACTTATGGGGGCTCTGTTTATTGGAATCCCTGTCAAAGAAATAGACGGCTGGTAAGAAATGCACATTGCAGCATAAAGTTTTCTTGTTTTTTATATAGCCTTTCTGACTTGCATTTTATTTGTAACTTCTTTGATAAGGTGGCGCATTTGTTTTTGGCTTTCTACAATTCCTGCTGCAATACTTGCTATTGCCATGGTCTTTTGTGCAGAGAGTCCGCACTGGCTGTACAAGGTTTGCTTTGATTTGGCACCTTCTTTATGACAACATAATTTCTTGTCTTTAGAGATGTCACTTGTTAATCATATTAAAGTTATGTTAAAGAATTAGTAGAGAAACTGTAGTGTTAATAGAATGAATTACTAGGTATAAGAAGAAAAATCCCATAGTGTACTCTTACCTCCCTCATCTATTCAATATTTGATCTTAGATTCTGGTGGCAATGATTCTTCAATACTTCCTTTATCTGAGTGATACCATTGGTGTTTTACCAGTCCTCTAATCTCACTGCAGTGCTTTAGTTATAGTATTTTCATTTTCTTTTTTGTTTATGCTACCATGAGAAAAGCTGCTTCTTCCTAAGCAATTTTTTGCGAGAATTTCCACTTCTTCTAGCATAAGAGTATTCTACCTAATTCATAAACTTCTCTTTAGTTACTGCTTATGTTGAAACGTAAATGCTTACACCTTCTCATTGTTGTAATTAGCAAGGAAGAACTGCTGAAGCTGAAGTGGAATTTGAGAGGCTTTTAGGTGGATCACATGTCAAATACTCTATTGCAGAATTGTCCAAGTTGGACAGAGGGGATGACACAGATACTGTGAAGATTGAAGAATTGTTCCGTGGTCGCCATTTTAGAGGTAGATATGATACTTTCTCATGTACTCCTGAAAGCTTCTGAGTACCTCCATCCTCTTTCAAGTGTGGTGCAACAGCTGCAGTTGCTGCTGTGCTGCCACCACTATTTTTTTCTTTTCATATTTTCTTTTAGTCTTTGTTATTCACATGTTCCTTTTGCAGTTGTTTTTATTGGGTCAACCCTCTTTGCTTTACAACAGCTATCTGGTATAAATGCTATATTTTATTTCTCTTCATCTGTATTTAAAAGTGCGGGGGTATCATCCAAACTTGCAAATGTCTTCATTGGAATTGCAAACTTAATTGGTAAGGGCTGTTCCTTAATAGCTTCTTTTTGTACTTCCATTATTTCATTGTTTCTTGATGCATCATTTTACTTGTTTTCAGGATCTGTCATCGCAATGATTTTGATGGATAATCTAGGACGGAAGGTGCTTCTTCAATGGAGCTTCTTTGGCATGGTAAATTGTGATTTAATTTCATATTTCATGGAAAGTACTTTTATGTATGAGTAGTATTTAATTATGATAAGAGATCTGCCTAACGTCCATTTAGAAAATTGGAAAAAGAATAATTTCTGCTGTATCTGTGTTGGCATATTAACTACATTTCCTTTAACTAATGAAAGGAGAACTTACATGCTGTCATAATGCACTGTGATGTGTTTTCTACTGGTGGGGAGATTTATAGTAGTTATAGCATCCGTTGCTAACTTGTTTGGAATGAAAAAAAGATAATATGATCCTCTAGACATTACATAATCTGTGGGAATCATGCTGCCAATATATGCTGATTAGTTATATTATGCATTAGCATAGTGACAGCCAACATAGTAGCTGCTATTATGCATTGCTCAGCTGATATGTCCTAATGATTTTTCCTTTTTCTTTTTAATAAGAGATATCTCTTTAACGATTTTGTATGGACGAATAAATGGCATCTATTATTTTATAATTCCATCTCTTACATGAGGCATTCGTTCTACCAGGCAGTATCAATGGCTCTTCAAGTCACTGGTTCAAGTTCTTATATGCTGGAGTCTGTAGCTTTATACCTATCTGTTGGTGGCATGCTACTGTAAGTACTCTATTAAGCTGTGAATCTTTAATACAAATTTGGGTTGTTTATACATGCATCTAATATAAATGTCTTATGCAAAACTGGGTCATGTTGCCATCATTTGTAACTGGTAGTTTGTTGTTGTATACAGTACTGTATAATAATGAAATGCTTTCAGTTCGTTCCAGCCAAACCACTGAAAGAATATCTTTAAGCCTGTAACATGACAATAATTCCTTTTTTTGCATGAAATTAGCCAATGATGAGATGCTAGATAATTATAAATCCTATAAAGTTTATAAAACTATGGTTTGGAACTCTAGGTAGCCAAAAGAAATGCCCTTTGATTCTTTTCTCTGACATATGACTTGACGGTAGGCCACAAGATGAGCCCCTATTTTGATGTGTGGTCTATTTCACTTTTTAAATGCTTGTATTTTCTTTAAATAAATTTTTTAGCATTTAATCAGCCATCGCTGATTCTACATGGCATCTTGCATTTATTAAATGCATACATTATTTTGATCTAAGATTTTAGCCATGGATGATGAAAAATGACAAAATTTTATCTGAATCTGGATATTTACACTGGTGTAAACTTTCTGCAGGTTTGTATTTACATTTGCTCTAGGAGCTGGTCCAGTTCCAAGTCTTCTCCTACCAGAAATTTTCCCCAGTCGAATTAGGGCAAAAGCTATGGCAGTTTGTATGTCAGTGCATTGGGTAATTTTCTATAACATATCTTTCACTTTCATTTTTTTTTTAATGTCTCTTTTCCACTTTCCAGTGTGAATTTAAGTTGAATTCAGTATTTCGGAGTTATGACAGCTCGGGCATCTAATAATGTCTGGCATTCTTTAGGTCTTAAATTTCTTCGTGGGCTTACTATTCTTGCGTTTGCTGGAGCAACTTGGGCCACAGCTGCTGTACTCTATGTTTGCAACCTTTTGCTTGATGGCAGTAGTCTTTGTGAAAAGAAATGTCATGGAAACTATGGGAAGATCACTCCAAGAAATCGAGATCTCTCTTCTTCCGCAGGAATAGTAAAAAGCATCCTTGTTCTCACTTAAGAAACCTACTCCAGCGAATAAGCTTTAAGTGATTACTTCTCATTCGATAAAAGCCATTCCTATGCCAGAAGACCTGAAAGTTTAAAGAGACTGAATTTTCGTCAGGACAATCATCTGCATGTGGTCTTCAGGCAAGTGCTTCAGATGAATCTAGTCTATTAACATTTGCCTTTATATCATTAATACAGGCTTTAGCTTAGTTGTGCCTCGCAATAATAATCTGTTGTGCAAAATGTATTCCCCTTAAACAATCATTATATGGTTATGAAAAGTTTGGGTTTCAAATCTCTTTATAACGTCGACTCATTTTGCTTGCTATTGCGTACCCATAATAGACCGTAACTTGCATCAGAAATTGGCGTTAGAATCTGCTTAAGTGACGAAGCGTTAGAACCCATTTTTGACTTATCATCCCTCTACAGAACGTAACAAGCGCTTGAACTTGAACTTGGGGCCAGTTTTATATATCAGTAACGGATCCAAGAGACGTTCTATTGCATTTGTAGAGGACTAGTGTATAGTCATAAGCAAACAAGATGTTGTAAAAGCCCCACAAGCAAGTGCATCATCCCACGCGACTTCTCACGCCGTATGCTTCAAGTAAAAGCATCGTCGAATCCTATTGGTGTTTGGTACATTTGTAGAATTATATTTTGAAAATCAGTTTTATTATGTTATGATAAAACGTATTGATGAATAATACTCTCAGAGATATTCAAGTATTTTCTTAATATTATTTTCCATAAAAGTATGGAATAGTTTGAGTTTCTTATAAATTAAAAGATATTAATTAAAAATAAAACTTTTACTTTAAGACATTTTACGTTTAGATCATGTTTTATTTATGATAAGTTCTTTGCAATCTGCAGATAATGTAAACTATCTGCTTGATGATGATATATGCCCAACCTAAACTTTGATAATCTTTTTCTGTTCAAGAAAGTATTTTGCGAGAGCCGCTAGCCACCGAAGACGACGACGGCCTCTCAAGCCTCTAATCAGATTACACACCGTTAAGATCAATGCAATATTCCAATGGACACTTGATAAGCAAAAATGGATGACCATACCAAATAAAACAGTGGCTTCCGAATATATTTTTGAAATAAATATATGTGGAAGATCCCAGAAAAAGAGAGTTTAAAATAAGAACCTAAAAGAGAAAGTCTCTTTATTCTGAGACTATTATTACTTTATTTAGTTGATGACCTTCATCTTGTATATAACAAATATTTAAGAAAGTTCAAATGTAAATACCAAACTTAACAATTTGACAATCAAGAAACTTGTGAAATATTCTTGAGGTTGATACATAAATACCTCCTCAAC
>JANLJB010031180.1:0-10573 GCA_026212285.1 Bursera cuneata
TATTTACCCCAAACATTTCCAACCGTTAATGTAACATTATAGGCAAACAGGACACATGAACCACATAAAAGATAAGGCCATCTCGGACTAAAATCAGAAGAAATCCCTTACAAGTTACAACAAGAAGCCAACTCAACACTAGAACGAAATAATCTAAAGAAGAGAAAAACGCAACAATACAAAGCCACCCAAAAACATCTTCACTACACTCCAAGAAGCCACCCCACTAGGCCACAAACAGCTTAACGCCTCAACGTGTACAAGCCCATGACCACTTTTATATTCTAACAAAATATAAACTAAACTTCTTATAGCGCCTCGAAAGATCTTCTTCATTCTCTCTCTTTGTTTCACCTCTAATCCGTTCCACTCGTTTCTCTGTTTGTAAACCCACCCTTCACCACAATGGTTCCGCTCGTATTGACCAACCTGGCGACGGGCATCAGCGTGTTGGCGGGAGCCGTTTTGGTGAAATCGGTCATGGACCAGAAGCCCATGGCTGGCCAGTTCCCGAGGTGTCCCAGCTGCAACGGTACGGGTCGAGTCACTTGTATGTGTTCCCGGTGGTCTGATGGTGATGTCGGGTGCCGGACTTGCGCGGGTTCGGGTCGCATGGCGTGTAACAGGTGTGGCGGGACGGGTACCGGTCGACCCATCCCGGTTCAGCTCTCGATGCGGCAACCGAACCGTCCTTCTTAGTCGATTTTGTGGGTCGTGAATTGTTTTTGGCTCTGTTATAGCTTTATTTTAGTCCCAAACTCTCTTTTATATATTTCTAATATTTGTTCTCTTCGAAATTGAAGTATTGTAAGTAAAATATAAGTTGGTTCTGATACTTGAACGGAGAGATGGGAATTTATTACATTGTAATCACATTTACTCCTCGTATATAATGAGACAAGTCTTATAAGTTAATTGGTTTACTCGACAAAGTTGCTTGCTTTGCCAAATTTATTCTCAATTTTTACTCCTTTTAGACAGAAAAGAGAGCAATAAGAAACCAAGTTTGCATTTTTTTGGCGCAAGTTCTTTCGGCATTCTCGAGTTCTTATGTAGAGTTGTGAATCGATTTCATAGCTGTTGGAAGTGTGAAACACTGCACTTAATTATGAAAATCCTCAACATTGGCATGCTTAAAGCTTCAGCTTTCACAGATTTTGTAGTTATACATGGTAGAATAAGTTTTAGGAAAACGTATTGGGACTGTTACGAGAAATTCCAAAAACCTTCATTCTCTAGTTTCTAACTGAATATCGATTAGTCTAATAAGGTGTTTGGTTATCGCATTTGTTTGTTCGATAACTCGAAAGTGGAAGATGGTTGTCGAATGATGCTAAACAAGCGTCTAACAATGAACAATTAAATGTAAATCGAAAAATGAATTTAGTTGTCAAATATTACTACATTTTGAAAAAACCCTTAAAAGCTTTGTTATTTTTATATTTCTCTGATAATTTTAGGTGTTGGATTTGGATATATTTTATTAGTGCGATCCTTCTTTGTATTTTATTCCTATTAGCTGGTGTGCAATTAGTTGATCAAATGAACTTGCATGTAAGAGCCATTTCTAAGTGGAAAGACTGGAGAATAGAAAAGGAAAAACCTTAAAAATTACTTCTAAGAGTGTCTGATAGTGTTCATATTTGCCCTTTTTGTAGCGGAAGTCCAAGTCACAGAGATCTTAAATCATTGTGAGACGGACTAGAAGCTTCTTGTGTTTTTTAAACATAAATTTATAAGAAAGTATGCATAGAATCCAATGATATAGGATTTGATTTAATGATGTATATAGCCACTTTCAGGTTTCAAAATGGGTTTATTCGACGGCATTTTGTACCATAAAGCGAATCTCATCTTTACTATATTGCATCGCTTGAATAAACAAAACAAAGTTCGCTAAGTGATGAACCCATTTTTGACCAAGCCTCCTCAAAAGTCTTGGCCAATTCAGAATTGTAGCTGCATTTCAACTTTGGCAGCAACATCATGACTCCTGACAACCTGGGTTACTTTTTCTATTTGACGATGAAGCCACCGTTTTGGCAGCCTGGCTTGTTGAATATTCAACCACAATCTGTTTGGTTTTCGCACTAAAAACAACTTTATTAATGATTGTTTTTAGGGGAAATTGATGAAACATCCAAAATTAGAGGATGATTACAAAAATATCAAACCTTCTGATTACTTATAAATTCCTATCTAAAACCATTAAAGATATCAAAATATCATCGTGTTTACGGTAGTCCACTCCATCCCTCTTCCTCTCATATTTTACTTCTTCTTTTCCATACACATCTCAATCTTTCTCTCACATTCACTCTCAAACTAACATTTAACTCATTCTCATTATACTCTTTCACTCTTATTATCAAGATTCGTGATAGATTAAATGATAAAAATTACAAAGATAAAGTAAATATTAATTTCATCTCTTTAATATATTGATTATTGAAAATATAAGATAATAGTTAGAAATATTTTATAGGATCGTTTTTATAAGAAAATAACATTTAGAAATTACACATTTGAATAAATTAAAAAATAAATTTGAATAATAGAGTTACAGGCTATTGGAGACTGATTAGATCGATTAGTCCAAGACCGCTAGAGAAATATTGTTTCAAGATGTTGTATTATTCTATATAAATCTCCGTCTTTATAAGTTAATATTACATTATTGTTGTTTCCAACATATAGTTCTCCCCTTGAGTTATTTTCATTTAGCATAGACAATTAACAATTGTGCAACAAGAGGCAAATTTCGCTTCCACCTGAATTTATATTCAAGGCATCTAAGTTGACAGAAGTATTTGTACATTGCAGGAGCATTCTATAGAACACATAAACAGACCAGGCAATACAAGTTCTATTGATACGATCCAACTTCACTAAGAAAATAACATGTCTTTCCAACCCCTTAAGTGAAATGTTCACCTATGTCTCTCCCACACATAAAAGTTATTGTCTCCCTTGCCTATCTCACTTGGGGGTGAATGCCTGAAACAAAATGTAAAATAAAAGCTGGTTAGAACAAGGCAACTGTAATACATATGCTGCAGCTTTTTATCTCTCTTTATATGCAAATTAACACAAATGCATGCCCGTCTGTGTGTTTCTGAGTGGAATTTTGTGCGTATTCTTTTTAGTCTATTATAGACATAGTGTTCGAATGCGTGGATTTGGTTATCTGTTCTTATGAGGTATTGTCTCTTTCAAGTCTTAACCCGCATGGGTTTGTCCTTCAAAATGAACCTCATGGTGAAGGATAAGAACCTTCACTTGTGAGTCACAAGCCTACGCATTGCACAACTGAAATGGGATAAATCGAATCCCCGATCAAACTCCCGCAGCAACAATACGCATATTTATGAATATGTATGGAATGGACATATCTAGTCTTACTGGTAAGGCAAAATTAATTTTCAGATATGTTGAGGGATGCACTCACAGCAAAAACGGTGGCATGACCAGGATCGGCAAGGTGGGCAAAGAGGTTGTCAATGGGGCCAGTGCCGGTGTAGATGTGTTGAAACCAAGCACCCATAACAGCCAACATGGCCAACCTCCCATTTTTAATCTCTTTAGTCCTCAACTCCTTGATCTTTTCAGGAGAACCAGATCCCCATCCAAGAGGGTCAAACCAAAGCCCACCAGGGTAGCCAACGTCAGTGCCAGTGAGCTTGTTGTTGGGAAAAATTGGGTCAGTGTTGACACACCCTGGCTTGAGAATGTCAGCCCAACGTCTTCCCTCGGCCCAGCCAATGAGAATCAGCTCAATAATGAAGAGGGTGGTGGTGTCAGTGAAGTATTCCAATTCTCCAGCAGTGTACCATGAAGGGGTATTTAAGATGCCAATTTTTGTCAAGAATTCTGGAATGAAAATCCCAGCTGCTCCCAACATGGCCCATCTGCAGTGCACAAGTTCTGATTGCACGTTCCACCTCAGAGTCTCAGGATCCGATCCTGTTAATCACGAGCTTAAATATTAGAGTTAAATTACACTCTTACAAATTTATGCTTTTATGAAGAGTGGTTTCTAAAAAGATTAATACTATCAATTATATTCTATAAAATGCGGTGAGACAAATTTATCAGAGGCATAAAAAATAAAAATTAAAATTAAAACTTTTAATAAATAAAATTGTAATTATCCATGTAATAACTTTCTATCATGTCAATTTGTATAAATTGGATGGTAAAAATTGATTGTAAATATAGAATTATTCTTATAAATATGGTACCTAAACAGTATTGACCCAGTTACAGGTTAATAATAATGACCATTTTACGTGGATTGGCATGATTACTTGTCTATATCAGCTCTATATCTTACCAAGGCCTAGTGGATCAAATCCGAAGTCTCCAGGAAGGCTGCAGACAATAGAGGATAAATGATAAAACTTCTTCGAAGCATAGTATCAAATCATTTATACGTAATCAAAGCGAGATTAAAGGTCAAAAAATTGAGTTAATGATTACTAAACCTGCCATCAAGCCATGGTGGAGGAGTGCTGCCTGGAAACCAGAGAGGCCTGTCGGGTTCAGCTGCTGCTGCACTCACTGAAAATGACCGTCTTACAACTGGTGCTCCATACTTTCCCACTTTCAGTTTCTTCCCGCTAAGGAAAGAAGCCTTTGTCGGTCCAACAATAGATCCACTCTTCTGGGAACTGCAATATGTCTCCTCTTATCAAAATTTGTTATAAATTACTCAATTAATCTCTCTATAATTCCATAATTAAGTAGGAAATTTCATCTAATTGCGGTTACCATATTCAACTTTTTAGCTGATATAATATTCTAAAATGTGATCATATGGTTAACTAGTAGTGGATCGTTTAAGTGCATTGTGCCTATGTGCGCATTCGATAAAAGCACTGTTAAAATGGGCATCAAGAGAACTTGCCTGGGAGCAACAGCTGCAATAGCAGAAGAAGCACAAACAGAAGCCATTTCCAGGCTATTTAGACAATGTTTTTTTTCCCTCCAGATGAATGTGCAGGCAAGTATTCGACTAGCGTGTGGAAGTAGGGGAACACAAAATCGGTTAATGTATCCAGGGGCTTATCTTAAAGGATAGAAGAGTGGATGTCCAATTGGCTAATGCATTGCCATGTGGCATGCAGAATCTGATATCATTCACCTCCACCTCGTGTTCTCCTGCTTACTCAGATATAATCTCAAGTTGGTGGTTCACATTGCAAGCTCGTGCGCCTTATGTCTTCAAAGAAATCCGTAGCTGCCTATGTGACTGTTTGAAGGGCCCAATACGTATGTGAATATCACTCGTATCTACTTTTTTTTTTTTTTTTTTTGTTATTAGTAAATTTTATTTAAATGGTCAGCCTATTATAAGTTTATTTTAAATAATATTTTATAATTTATAAATAAAAATTAAAAATTCAAATATAATTTTCTCTATATCAATTAAGTAACTCTTTCTATTATTGATTAAAAAAATAAATGATTATAAAATAATGTTAAAATTTTAAATAATAAAATTAAGTTAAACCTTATTTAAATTATAATAAAGAAAAGTTAGAATATAGCGTGATATTTATTCTTCAGTTAGATGTTTCATTAGTATAGTCACATAAAATTTAACTAATTTATCGACCTAGTTATACAAATCTCAATGGATCACTCCAAATATAGAGTCACTTAATTTTAGTGCTTAACCAAGCGAGGCTCGTAACATATTGTAGTCACATCTTTGACTCCCTTTAGCATCACTTAAAAAAACATTTACCTAGCTCTTATTTCATTATTTAAATAAACCTTTCAAACTGAGAAAGGATGTGTTATCAATCAACAAATGGATTAATCTACATTTCCAACAAAAATTATTTTAAAAAAAAAGGGAAAATTAGGTGATAGAGAAAATAATAAAAATGTTAACTGTACAGATCTAATAATTGATTGTGTATTCTAAATTTTTCCCTCCAAATTTGGTTAGTATTCGGTGTTCCTTTGTGCGAGCTGGGTTCAGTAATAACCAACTAGGCTGTGGTGGCCTGCAACTCACCGAGCGCAGACTCATGTAGCTGGGGATTGTCGGTGTTGAAGCCCAGGCCCATAAGTTTTATCCTGGCCCAAACATTTGAGCCCGTCCCATGTTTCGAGGGAAAAGCGATCTGAAAGTGTGTTATTATTCGTTGTTTATTTTAATAAAAAGAGAATTAGTTATATCTTTTCTAATTAAGAATTTTGGTTGGACCCCTACATAGTTTGGTAAGAGGATGTGAAAACCTGAATCAATCTGGATGCCACAATGGAGTTCTTATCTTCATTTCTGAGCCAAAATCATAACCCCCATTTGCATCACTTTGAAGCAGATAAAGTTGAGGCCCACTACCACAAACTCTTCTGTCTTTATCTATCAACTCATCCTAGCAATCCTCAAGAAGAAAATCAACCAATCTGCTCTTGTAACAACCTTCAAGTTAAAAGGTGAATGTATATACCATTGTTGTAGGATAAATTTAACCTCTTTTGAAATCTTGATCTCATACTGTTGCTCAACGTTACTATATATGTGCATCATCCCTAACGACTACGGTAAAGAATAGCTAACAACTCTTAGGAGTGTGAAGGGAAGTGGAGGTGATTTTACAGTGTCATAATTGTATTTTATTAACAGCAACATGGAAGGGTAAGAATCAAAGTTAATAATTATACATTAAGTCGAATTAGATGCATAATTAATCATCTACAGTTTTCTGGACACGATAAAGCACCGACCACGAAATCAAAGGTGGGTAGGGTTACCAGCAAGAAGATCACAAATTGGCTATGTCTACTGTCTTTAAGTGGATATGTCTAACCACTGCATTAAGTGAAAGGTTGAGATATTTTAAGGAAGCAAATGGGTGGTTAGCAATTATATGTTTGATGTAATTAGTGAATGTTTCAGGTCTAACAACAACATGAAAGCATGTTTTATAGGATTTGGAAAACTTTAGCAGGTGAAAGAATGGTTTGTGTCCTCTTTTTACTTAAAAAGCTTTGGATTCTTATTCTACTTTTTCATGCAGGCATGTGCGAGCTATTAGTACTGTAATCATGTCTTACGAGAATTATGTCACATAACGGTCTCCTAATAATGTCTACATGAGAATTATAAGCCCCAGAGCAGCCTTAAAAAAAATTAGAACTTACACAAAACCTGATACAATGAAGTGGGGTCAATTGGATCACCATCGATAGCTTTTGTAATTTCTGGTCCTTTTCTGTCTTTCCATAGTTGCGGAGTCAACAAGCGAAGACGCAGTCCTTGGCATCATTGGCTTCTGAGGGGGGGAAAGAGCTGCTGCTGCACTCTACTAGTGAGTTTCTGTTCTGAAAGTTCTAAATAATGCAACATCTGGTTGCTATAATGACTATAACAACTTTGCCAAACCTCAAAAAGTAGGATCATTGTGTCGGATTCTCCATCTGTTGGCCCCAAATACTATTATGCTGTTCATCAGCTTATGTTCGCACCACTCATTATATTCCCACATGCTGGTAGGTTTATTGCACACAAATCAAAGTTTTACTTCATGATTTTAATGCCATTAGTGGAAAATCTGCAGAGGATGAGTACATGGCAAGATCTCCTAAAATGGGATTGTTGAAAACTAATTTGCAGTTTTGAGGGGCATGCAGGCCAGCATTTCTAATTTGTCCTTCAAAGTCACCTAACAGTTGAGACTTCAGGCCTAACTTGTAGGGTCAATTACCCTAACACATCAAAGGACGCAAAAATGCTAGAACAGTTGTCATCAATGTCCACCGCATTGGACCTGCAATTTCTTGATCAGACATCACCATCTTGCAAATAGATTTACATCAGTATAATGTACATGGTCCAGTTGTTGCGGTGCCTATAATTTTATTTAGGTGATTGTATTGGTGGTCATGGGCATGGAACAAGCCTCATGAAACCCTTTGCAACAAAATAGAACACAATTTTAATTAGCTAACAGTCATCAGTGGTTAAATAATTGTTAACTACAGTGCCAAATTAAGGTCCTGTAAATTTTCTTATCTTCCCTTGTATACTTTTAGTTGAAAAGGAAAGTGGAAATGTTTTGCGTTTAAATTCTATATGGTTGTGCGCTCACAAGTACATGAATAAATTTTCTATAGCAAGTCAAATCAAATACAAAAGAGGGCTTCACATCTGGGACACTCGGGAGACTTAGATAAAATCAAATCAAAGAAAGAAAAAATCATATAATTCAAAACCATTTCTTGTAGTATAAGCAGCCGACTGCCCATCAAATGAAAACTTGAAATCATCAAACTATGACCTTATCCATAAAATGTGAATTGTTTGAACATAAACATCATTTCATCGATGAGAAAAAGATTGGATAAGCATATAAACGAAGTATATATAGCCAAAAATTTGGATAAGCATATAAAAGACCGCATATCCGTCTATGTTTTGTGATAAGTTTCAAGTATCCTTATTTTCAAGTACTGGAGGATTGCTATTCATTGCATATGAGATAATTAATTGTATGTTGACATTTTCTTAACGGCTAAAATTTGATTTTAGTTAAAATAATAACACAAAATTAATTAATAATCACCTCCTTGAGGTGACAGAAGTTTGAGATGAAGTCAAAAGTGTAAACTATGGAGAAAAGCAAGGACAATTTGGAATGTACGTCATGATTTAGAAGCTAATTTGTATTATTATAGCGTGATAACTTTTGCTTTCAATTATAATCATGACGATGGCCAGATTAGATACAGCATAATAGGCCATCTGACTAGAATTATGTACTTATCATGGAATCGTAAGCAATATCTGTCGTGAATTTTGTAATTTACTACAACTAAACTCAACCATCCATTACTTGTTTAATACACTAATACATCTTCTATTGTTTAATTTTTTTCAATTTACTGAGATGAAAATATATTAGTTTTTTGAAAGGGATTTTCATCGCATAGTTACTTTCTTAACAAGTCATTTATTAAGCTTACAAAAGCTGAAACATCCGCATCAGAAGAGCCATTTTTTTTTTTAAGTGGGGCTTAAACTTAGTGGGTATCTTCAAGTTTTCTCGTTTCTTTTTATACTGAAATTGTGCGGTTCATAATTTTTCTTTTTTCCTTTTTCTACTTTTTCTCAACTCCCAAACAGAAATAGATCATCTACATTAGTTATCAGAAATAACTACTTGTTTACTATTAGGGTTTTTTTCCCCCTTCTTCAACAACTTGCATGGGTGGGAAACATGTGGTCACCCACATACCAACTCGCAACTCCCCTTATTCTCTGTAAAATTTTGGACCAACACTAAAGGCTGTTAAAGTATTTGCAGCGGTTTAAGCGTGGGAATCTCTTTACACCCACTAGATGGTTTGAACTTTCATCAAAGAAGAAATTATTGGATCGAGCAGAAGAATCATATACAATCAGAGTAAATATTCCGAGAAATTAAATTTTTTCCAACTTATAGTTTATTAGGTAATATTCATTAAGATTAGATGCCGACCAAGCATCAGTAGTTTGTTTTTAATACATGGCATGATGCAACCATTGCTTGCCAAACCACCTAATCCAACTCTTTCAATTTCTCTACAAGAATATTAACATGTCGATCTTTTGGACGGCCAGATACCACCATCATGTCATGTATATAAACTATTTTTCATCTAGCTAGTCAACCTTATAATAATTAACATTGCTGCAAATTATTGTTAGATAATGCTTGCAGCTCTTTATGCTAATGTAAAGACGATTGCTGCAGCAGCTTAATGAATCGTTTTAAATTCCATGTCAACTGGAAAACTATATAATGAAAGCAAGTTAGATAAAATGGAGCTCTCAACGATGACGTTTAACTAGTTTCCTCCATCAAGGTTCATGCATGAGTTAAGCCGCGTGCATAAGGGCCGCAATTGCTTTATCATTCTAATTGTCGCGCTTTAACTTATATATAATTCAATCGAGTCTCCAAGTGTGTCTCAACGTGCCAAATGTTTCAGGTTCAGTTGTTTGTATTTTACTTATTTTTTTATTATTTCTTCTTGTTATTCTTTCAAATTTAGGTTAGAAAGAGCCTGTCCTGTTTGTATATGACGTTGGTCACTGCTACAAAGGCCATTTTCAAAGGGAACCTTCAGAAATTTTTTATTTCCGAGTTATCTTCTTGTCCACTAATTTTTTAGTCGAAATATTTGACAGGATGCGCTATGAGGTAATTCGCTTCTAGAACCTGTTACTATCGAAAGAAGATTAAAAAGTGCTAATAAAATTAAGCACTTTTGGTTGGAATGCTAATACATGTTCGCATTCAATCGTTATTAAAAATGCTTTACGTCAATTCCAATTTTGTAAGGTTGGAATTTGACTAAAATTAGTTTATTATTCCTGAATTGTAGATGATTTTCTTCTTGATGTCTTTAATTATCATTATTTTATTTGTTTTTTCCAAAGTAGGTTTTTTTCTGTTTTGCTTTGGAGTGGCGCAATTTGGAACGAGAGGAAGTTTGTGTTGGTTTTGTATACTATTTACTAGTGGGAAAAAAATTAATTAAATAAAATGGAAACAAGAAAATCGTCGATAACCAT
>JANLJB010031180.1:10623-52675 GCA_026212285.1 Bursera cuneata
ACATTTGAAACCGCTTTGTGTGTAAGTGTTTTCATACTACGTAATGAAAACTTTTCTTAACGTAATACTTCCAAAAACGCTCCGATCAATGCAAAGTGTTCAAGTAAAGCAAATTAATTACGTACATTAACCGTTTTTGAATTAACAAGAAGCAGTTTCTGTCCATTATAACATAGAAAGACGCAACGTATAGTCTCGTTACCCAGCTAGCACTCGCAATTGGATCGAGTAGCATAATGGCTGGATCGCTCAGAAGTAACAGTACCAAAATTAACATATTAGTTTTAAAGAAGGAGATGAACTCCCGCTAGCTGGGATAGCTTGTGTTGCGGTTAACTTCACTTGCCATGCACGTTATGAGTGTTCCGAAACTAGCAGGCATTAAGTAACCTTATGTACTTTGCAATTCTTCGACTTCGAATTTTGATATTAATTTGAACAAGATTTCAACACCTCGATGCATATCACACAACTCGTTATGATTTTATCTTCGATAGGGTTGAGTTCTTCGGCCTAGTATACTTTATAATTCTTTCTACTTCGTTGTTTCATCATTAGATTACCTGTTGAGATCGAATTTTAACACTTTTTCTTTGTTAGTGATATATAAATATACATTAAGATGAAAGTGAAAGGAGGAAAAGTTCTATAGATGCAATTGAAGAACAATATTAAAATGGTATTGTGGCGAAGAGATAAGCACAAGTGGGTGTAGATGACCACCTCTCCCAAACTCGTTGTCTCTTTGACTTTGACAAAACACGACTCCTGTATAAAGGTAAATAAAAAGGTTCTAATGAGTGCTTTTTCTTATTTATTAAAAAAAAAAAATTATACCCTTCTTGTTCTCTTCCTTTACTTTACCAATTTTAAATTATTATTATTATTTTTTTTTTTTTAAAAGGAAGAAAGGATAGACAGAGAATGTTAGGATGGCTTGAAACTCACTCAATTGGGCCAGCACGAGTGCACGCTCACTGAGTCACTCGGATTCTTCTTCGCGACACACGAGGCAGGGAGAGAAGAAAGCAAATGGCCCTCAAACAAATCACTTCTTCAGATGCCAAATGCGTTAAGCAACATCCTTAGTTCCCTCTCCTTAATCTCATTTATGGTTCGTTACGCTAAATTCTCACAAATCCCAATCAAATTTTTTATTAATTATATAATTATTCTCAAGTTAATTTAGGATTCCAGAATGGTCACAATTTTACGCTACCTACTTACCTAGAGCTGCCAATGCCTTAAACTTTTCAATATTATATTACCATTTTTACTCTCCACCATCATCATGCGTTGCCTGTGTCTTTTTATAGCTACTCTCTGTTATCACTGCCGTTATAACGTCGCCTAATATGACTTCTCATTACTCATTATGATGCATATATATATGAAGCAGACAACAGTTGTTAGCAAAGTGACATGTCGTTTCGGTATAAAGGACAAGTAGAGGGTTAAAAAGATAAGAATGTAAGTGTATTATATTAAGACTTAACGTGAGCTTTAGTTAGGGTTAGTCACCGACCATGCATATTGTGACAAACAAATCACAAATGTAGATTCTTCTAAGATGGTTTAACATGTGATTGGCAACCTGCAATTTGTTTATATTTTTAAAGGGACCAACTTACCTGATCAATCAGCAAAGTGAAAAATAGTGTTAAATAATCTCCTCATCGATACCCTCTTTTCTTCTTTTTTTTTTTTTTTTTTTTTTTAAATATAAANTTCTTTTTTTTTTTTTTTTTTTTTTTTTTCAATATAAAGGGAAATTAAAGGTGTATGGATATCGACCTACTTTGCTGCCAGGAAAAAGAAGTTTCTAAATATTATAATAAATATAAATATTATGTGTTTTTTCATAGTCCACCTGAATAATTTATTTATTTATTTTCATTAACTGAGGTGAGAAACGAAAGGACTTCTATGCTACCCACTCCACGTCTTAAACCTTATCACTTCCTAGCCATTTTTATCAAATCTTCTCCTTTTGGAAGAAGATTTTATCGAATTTGTTCTTTTTATTTATTTATTTATTTTTGCTTTAAATTTAATCATATTAATATGCCTTTATAAACACAAAACAATAAATGGCACTTCTCTTGTGAATTAATTTCTTAAAATTGAAGGGTAATTAATAAAGCTTCGAATTGCATTATTCAAGTTGGCGATATTCAATTGGCTGCAGAGAACAGAGAAAAAGGTGAGTGACACGACAGGAGAGCAGGATAGTGATTGCTACTTAAGAATATATACCCCATGAGAAGATAATCACTTCACTACGGTGTTGTCTCTGTTATTTTTGTTGAAGCTTCTAGTTCACGTACCATGCACGTAAAGGCAAACCAGTTTTGTCCCAGAACTGGGAAGCAAAAAGCAACATTTATACACTTCTTGCTTGCAAGGCCAAGCATCAAGTTAAAGACCCAGAAAAACCCTAACATGAGATCCCTAAACTGCAGCATTCAGAGGATGTTTCTGTCAATTTGAAACATAATTTTGGGCATAACCCTCCGCGGAGTAAAAGAAAGAAAGAGATTGCTGCCATGAATAGTCAGAGTTTCAGAGCACAATATGTAATGTAAGGCTATGCAAGGGACAAATATGTATCAATCCACAGCCACAACTCAGAAGACGGGGTGAGGTGGCGTGCCCATCTACTCTTAAACTGATAAAAAGTGAGAATCTATCAGATGATTAAAAAGACCGGTCAATCGTCTGCCAATGTGACTTTTTGAGCGGCCAGCAGTCACGTGCAATCAAGTAGATCACTTACAGGTGTATCGACGGTTCAGATGAGCTGGAGTCTGTGTGAAATAAGATTTGATAAGAACAAAGTTTCGTCATAAATAAATTAGAGATGATATAAGTATAAATTTTACATTCTAAATTGATATAATAAAATAAATATATATAAATTAAAATAATAAATATTAATTTATTTAATTTATTATTCATTCGATATCATATTAATTTAAGATATAAATTTATATCACAAATTTATATTCATAATGTTATTCAAAATAAATTATGAATCACTTTGGAAGGAAATAAATTAATTTAATTAATTATAAATTTAAACGCTTTTAATTTCAACTTACTAGAAGAATTCTAAACGTGTACGATATAGATATATTTTATGAGTGATAGTATTAATTCAAATTTTGTGTTGAAATCTTACATGTAATCCAATAAAGAAAAAATGATCCGTGTTGCATTTGCATGTAGTCCGACCGATCCCCCATAATGGGTGTACGAGTACGACCAGAATCTGACTGTTGTACTGGTACAAATATCGCGCATATATTTTATTGTTATAATTATTATTATATTTTGCTCACCTTTGCATACCTTCAATCGCGGTCAAAAGCAAAGGATTTCTAAAGTATAATAAAAAATGACATTCACAGTTACCTACGGAGCCAAAATTTGGCTTCAACCATACTCAACCTTGGCATAGTATCACGTGCGCCCGCATGCAGCCCATATCCCACTTCAGTTAAGGAGGGACCTAATTGAATGGCAAATGCGTTAAGCAACATCCTCTGCATTGTCTCCTTCAAATTCTCTGTTAAGTCAGTGACTTGCGCATAGTTAATTTACATTGAAATTAAAGATACATAATCTGTTGCAGTTGGTTAAGTTAAATCCTTTCAAATCCCAGCGTAGAGAATGAGGAATGAGATTGATATAATTCTACGTTAACCAGTCCCATGACTTGTTGCCAAACCGAACTTCTCAGCTTTTAAAAAATTGTCACATGCTTCTGTGATCTTTTATCTTGTTTTGAAGTTTCTCTATTCAACTAATCTATTTGAAGCACTTCATTTTACTCAAGCTGGCTCTTGGGATATTATTTGTATGGTACCCAGCTTCCACAACTACTCCTCTCCATAATTGCCTGCAGACTTTTGCACCTAACACCCACCTTAAATAGTTACAGTAGATCATAAACGGCAAAATATTTACAGCATTGTTTGGTCCCTTCAAATGAATTAAGTCCCACAAAAAAATGAAAGCAATTTTAGAAAGTGTTTTGCGTATCAAGTCTATGATACCCCTTTTAAAGGTTTCCTTGCAAATGGTCTTGACAAACGGATATTAATAAGAATTAATTGCATATATAATCAAGTTCATGGAATCCTTTAGAATTTAGTCAGGCTCTAGTTTTTGCTATTATTTAATCTATTAACACGATTGATTATTGACTTACGATAAGATATAATGAATTGACAAGATGAGATGATTTAACCCTTCAAATTTTTACAAGATAATGAGTTATTTACTTATTAGCCATAAGAAGTCAAAGAGCTTAACATCTATCATTGCTCCTTGACCTATTTCAATATTTTCATCTTAATTTATAAATATATTTTTATATTCGAAGTTGAATTTAGCTAGTAATAAAAAAACATATATACTAAAAATCATAATAACTCGTTCATTTAGTGTTCACTTATAATTTTATTTATTAATTAACAAATATGCAAAAAATTATTTTAATTTAACAAAAATTGTGATATAGAAGTAACGTACAAGGGAACAGCACCACTGACTCGTATAAACTTTCCTACTTGACGTAGAGCTAAAATGTAAGCGAGCCCTGCATGCATAAGTGAGACATCATTAATGGAGAAAATTAGGCTTTCCTGCCAAGTGCCGTGCATGGAGATGGATTGGAGGCCAGTTAAGCTCCTAGCAAGCGCTACCGGCAGCATCTCCGATACGCAAAACGAGCCAAAATACAAGACGACAGATCGTGACTCAACTTTGTTCAATTCTTTTAATACTATTGCAACAACTCATGTCCTAGTGGCTTCATATCTTGTCTTGCGTGGCACAAGAGTAGATGTGCCAACACACAACCAAGGAGAACAGAAGATTCTGCCACGTGTTCCATCCAGAAAAAAGCCGTGCACCACTTGGAGGGAACAACTCACCTGTCTCTAAACGATTACAACAAAAGTAGGTCCCTTATCTAACAGCTCTGTTAACAGATTCTGTCCAAATTTAGCAGAAAGTTTTGCTCTCTTTGCATGGAGCTAGTCGGAGCCCACCTTACTAGTCGCAGTTCGCTCAAAATATACCAAAAATAATAAATAAATAATAATAAAAATATAAAATATTGCTTCGAAAAGACTTACGATCCATTTCCGCGGTTAAGTAAATGGAAATTGTTGATTGAGTCGCATGTGATTCAATTTAACATTTTGTCTTTCGCCAAAGTTGTGGACAAATCACGATGCCACGTGGTGCTACACTTGAAATGTACTCTTCAAGGTAAAGCAGAGCATGAAAGAGTGAAGAGCAAATCACCAGATAATAGGGTTAGATTGCGTGCATTGGTAATGTATTTGTTACTGTTCTCTCTAGCTACCTCGATCCTTCCCGTTTTATAAGTTACAACGCCATTAAGCCAACGATACCGAGAGACAAAGCTATCGCCTGACCTGCTACTGTCTTGCTTTTGCCTCTTGCATGCAATGTAATTACCTGTTTAACTTGCGGTTTATTTTGCCATAATTCTTTGACTTGCTATTATTTTAAACTACTTTGATAGCACCGTCTTCATATAATGTAGAGTCATATGTAAATGACTTGATTCAAATCAATTATTTACTTTATTGATTATTTTTAGCACATACAAAAAGCATCAACTATCCTAATCTCATATTATATTTGTTATCTTATGCAACTTACTTGTACATATAATATTACTCGATCATCAAATGACAATTAAATCAATATAATTATATCTCTAAAATGTTTTTAAAAAATTAAATATGGAAATAATAATTTCTTTTCTTTTTTGATTACGGTATTCAACCGTATATTGATTGTATAATTTATAAATAAAAATAATAATATATTTAATTTTATCTAAGTTATAGTACTTCTCAAACATAAACTGTTTCATAAACACTACCTTTTTCATATATTTACTTTGTTACATATATTTCGTTAATTAAAGAATAAAAATGCATCCGAGTTACCAATCGAAATTCCTTTTGCTTGCATTTGATTTGATAATAGAAAGATAAATTCATTATTTCCTTTATTTATTTATTTATTTATTTATTTTTAAGTAGGTTGGCCTTGTCTGACTTTGAAAGAAAAAAGAAAGTAAAAGAGAGATTCATTTTCTCCTTATCTCGATTTGTGAGAATGAAGGAATCACAATAGGTGGCCACTTGACACAACTCTCGACCTTTGCTTCCAAATCCAATTACCTTTTGTTATCTCAAATGGGGGAGCAGACTGTTCCACCACGTGTCAGTTGCTGCAAAGCCTAATCCATATCCCATGCTAGATTGTGGATAGCTAGCATGGGATTTTTCGAATACGGATTAACTAAATGACCTTAAACGTCCATTTCCACATGAGATGAGCTTAACCGCTTGGATAATCTCCAATCGGTTCAGGTTCACGAGACAGGATTCCCGAACCTTACCATTCTAAGACATCACTGTTGTCTTCTAAATAACAAACACACAACATGTCACATGATTGATGCCTTCGTGTATGTTCTACATTTTACTTTACTACCAAAATAATTGTAATATTATGTCTTAAAAATTTTGTATACGAAATAAAATAATATAATTAAATATATAAATTTTAAAATATTTATTTATTTATTATTTTTTAACTAAATTTAATCTTAAAGGAAAAATACTATTTCAGAGATCAATTATTATAAAGTGCTGAAATACATAATTGTTAAGCGGACAAAAAACATTCATTATGAATAGCCAGTCTACTCAACATTGAAAATTTTCTATCCGGTCATTTGACACCTAAGTCGAAATCTATCCAAAAGTATATATTCATCATTGTAGATTGATTTTACCTAAATTATTATAAGAGAATAATTAAATTTTTATCAATGTCCTCATTTTTTATTACTTTATTAAATTTAACTTTAAATAAAATAAATATTTTTTAAAAATAAATTGTCATAAGGTGTTGACATATATATCGAGGACAATTTGTTAGCTCAACATCTCTATCGAGCAATCTCTATATAAACATCTAAGAACTCATTAATAATTTATTAAAATAGTACATTTACTATTAAAGATTGAATTTGTCTTACTAGATTTAAAAATGACTGTATCACTTATAAATTTATAATTTATTTTTTTAAGTATTATTGCAAAAGAAGTTAGAGATGAGGATGAGAAAGGAAATATTGGAGAAATGACAAAGGCAAAGATGACCAAAAAGCCGTCCCATCGAAGAGACAGGAAACTAAAACACAATCAGAAAAGAGATCTTGAGAGAGATTTGTAATAAGAAGATTGAAGAAAAATTGGGAACGTAGTTTCAGTACGTCTTTGACTGGGTGATTGATAATAACCAAGCAAAACTATTCATCTCAACTTCCCTACTTGCAAGTGAAGGAACGAAACCTAAAGAAAAGTTAAAATAATATTAAAATAAAAGCCATGTTTATCACATAATAAATATAAGCTTAGTCAACCTCATAAAAATACTATCTGGCAGATCAAATCAGTAACTAAAGTATATTATCCAACGTCAAATCACATTTTGCTTGTATTTGCCGGCTATGTTTAAATCAATGATTTACGTTAATCTTTTTCATATTCATTCACAGCTGTGCACCAATTTCTTCTTGCTTTCTGATAATACAACTCAAAGATCATTTTAATTTTTTCATTAAAAACAAAAAAAAACGAGCTATGCAAAAAATAATTAACTAAATTATTTCTATGAGCTTCTTAATCATTTGTTATTCATACATCAACACAAATCAATCAGCTTAATTGGTCGTATTGTTGGTTTCATCATAACATTAGCGTTAAATAAAAATAAAAATTTTATTTGAAAGGGCCTTTAAATTTTATATATTACAATATTCGAAATAAATATATAAGGTTGTTAAATAGTTAATTTGGTGTTGTGCTGGTCATGGAAGGCACTAAAGCTAAAGCCACCGCTTCTTTTTGCACTTAATTTTCATTAAATAAGGGCCCACTTCCTGGCCGAGTTTCATCATATACATCATTACACAAGAAACTAATATGATTAGACATGTCTGGCATTAAAATGACAAGCTTCTGACTATTGAATGGAGAAAGTTTTTATCATTTTATTTATTTCTTTTACCACTTAAATATATTATCATTTTTTTTCGTGCCTAAATATTACAAAAAAATTCGACCCAACTAATAATAAAAATGTAAAAAAATAATGTCAGCGTTTGAACAAAATTGTTAAAAATTTCATTTGTTTTCTCCATATTTAAAAAAGTAAAATATTAAAAAATTTAAATGAAATAATAATGTAAAAATATAAAAAATCAAAATTTAAAATAATATTATTAATTTGATTAAATTTTTGTAAATTTTTAAGAATAATAGATATAATAAAAGTCATAATATAGATAAGTAGGGAATAGAGAAATTGATTTTCAAATTTTCATATTTGTAGTCGTAATCGGGAAAGAGTGAGCAGTTAGCAGTTACCGCATTTACAAGTAAGGAGGCCAATTTAAATAGCCAAAATTAGGAAGCAAATGAAATCGGCTACGATGATTGCGGGGGCCAGTGGCTTGGAGGGAAGAATAGATTGGCATCAAAGGAGGGTGGTCCCTACACTCAACCTATTCATACAGGAAATCTGGGTCCCAAACTTTATTAGCAGTCCTACAACGTTTCTCTTCTTCCAGCATTCGCATAGCAGCAGCCAGCCCCTTTCTTCCCTTTGCCTTTAGAGACACGTGGGGCCCTTGTTGCATGACATGAGTGGTCGACATCACTCCTTGAGATCCACGTCAACCCCCAACACAACACAACACAACTTAATCCACCTTCCCACTTCTCTTCCAAGTTCTCTTCGGTATTGCATTTCACTTTCAACTACATCAAGGGACTTTATAACGTCACCCGCCTGTCACGTTTAACTTCTTAAATAACTTATACGGTCATGTAATGCCTACGTCTCAGTAAAAAACTTTTAAAACAATTTAGAATAAATTATGAGTTTTAAAAAAACTCACCAAATTTTAAAATAACGAGTTCGTGATTAGCATTTAAAGCCACAATAATTCACGAAAGCCGTCCGGTGACGGGTTTGAGCTTGACGGACAGGTATCCCGAGCAAACTTTCTTTAAAAACCAAAAATATGTCGAATGTTTTCTCCTATTTATATTAAAAAATATATATGTACATGGATCGCTTAGGTTATACATATAACCACGTCAACTATTTGATGTGACAGTAATTGTTAAAATTTACGGCGACAGTGACGTGTTGCCGGCGTTTTTACGTTCCTTGAACGACCGCAATGCATACAAATTTCAGGCACTCTACAATTGTTTATTAACATTTATTCGGAAGAGTGATAATAGAGTTTAGCAAGTTTAGTAATGTGATGATTTGGTCAAAATGTAATTGTTTGGCAATTGGGACAGGAAGAGAGCAATTTTTTCACTCGCAAGTTAGTGGCCACTAGTCTACCTTTATTTATCATAATTATATATTTACTCCACTGAAAGTGCTTGACAAGACAATGATTTTCTTCCATTTTGAAAAAGAATACATTGCGATTTCGATTGGAAACCTCCTTTATTCGCTGCATTAACATAGGAAAGAGAGTAGCTTTTGTTAATTTCTAAAGCTATATCTAGAGATAATCAAGTAACATTTATTTAGTCGAATTTTGATAAAAATTCGATTTGATGAAATAATAGTCTCTCTTTAGATAATATATGAAAGAGTAATTTAAAAAAATATATTTAAAAAATTCAGATGCTTTAGTTTATAATACTCAATAAATAGGTTATTCCTTTTAAACTCTTGAGTTATCTATCTTTTCAAAATTTATCTATGATTTTTAGTCATAAATACTTGTTTTAGCAAATATCTAATCATTTACTTTAATATTTAAAAACTATTACACAATCGTAAAGGTCTTTAATTTGTGCCAATTATCATTAACATTCTATTAAGTAGACTATTCACATTTTAATATTGAAATGCATAGTGATATAATTATGGGGTGGGCAGCTATAGGTTAGGCTTAGGGTTGGGATCAATAATGGTATAGTATTAATTAAGGCTTTGCTTTTAAAATAATGCGTATACTATGCAATGGACTGCAATTTATTATCAGCCGCTAAAAAAATATTTTACTTGGTAGAAATTGCTTGTTGTAGTTTGAATTAAGTGGTGCCTTATAATTTTAACCCCCAATTATCGCCAACTGCCAAAATCTCGAACTTTCTTTAACATGGATTCACCAATCAATCACAGAGTTGATGATGATGATCACAACACAAGATGGTTTGCTTTACTTTGCTTTGATTTGTAATTGTGGGACCCACAACCCATGAGAAAATGTTTCGCAAAAGGAAGAAAATTTTATTTCGTTTTACTACGGAAACCAGCGGTAGACCACTACGCCGGGGCCACTCGGATCCATGGTTGACTGGGAATTGGCAACAATTTGGACCCACCTCAAAGTGGTTGATTTCATTTCCTTCCCAGAGTGGTGGCTACTCTACATTGCCCATTTTATTTTTATTTTTTCCATTTTTGCTGTAAGATTGTACAAGTTACAGTTCTTCAGTCATTTCGACTACAATTACCGGGTTGACCGACCAATCAAAATCAAATTATTTTCTTAATTGCTTAAAATAATGGAATTGAAGAGCAATAAGATCTTAATAATATGGAATAATTTATTTTATTTTTCATGTTTATTTTGTTTTAATATAATAAATAGTATCATTATTTTCAATGAGATTTTAAAAATATATGAAAATTATATTGGTTGTGAAATTGAAGCCGTACGACATGTCGGCCTTAATTATATTCTTTTAACAGAGAACATCAGAACAATAGAATTTTTAATTAAAGAAAAAAGATTGATTTTTTTTTTTTAAGTTAATTGATTCAAGAATTTAGGATTATGTCAGATTTTGTTTTGTTGGGAGAAAACAAAAAAGACATAAAAAGGAAAACAAAATCATAAATAGGCAAGAAGTAAAAAACAACAGAGAGTAACTGAACGTCTGAACCTTTGTTAGTGCTGATTCATACGTTTGACCTCATTATGGTTAAGGTCTTCTACGAGAGCCCAGAATTCGCTAGCTGAGTTTGTTAGCAAGACGACACTTTCCCCACTCTCATCCCCAGAGAGCGTGCACTTAAACCTAATTTTTAACGTAATAAAATATCAGTTGACTGAAAATCTATTCATTTTTCATTTTGATATTGGTGTTAGAAAAAAATTTGTTATCGAGAATTATTGAAAGTTGAACCGAATTTCGTCAACTATGCTAATAGAATTGACGGGGAATGAGAGGGAGGAATTATTTAAACAGAGGTTAAATAAAAGGGAAGAAGCGTGAGAACACGCGCCGAGCAAGGTGGAAAATGTTTTGTATTTATTTACCTGGTAAAAAGTAAAAAAGAATACACTGAAAATAAACACAGTTAGTTGTTTTTACTCGCAACAAATTTAACCGCTTTCAAAACAAACCCAAACATTTTTAGATAGAGAAGGGGGCGGAATCTACCTGTATTCAACAAACATATAAATAAAGAGATGAGGATAGCCCCTTTCTCTCTCTCTGAGCGCCTCATCTTTTTATTTTTAAATAAAAGAAATTTAAAAGAGAGAACTTAAAATTAAAAGCTTGCAGACAAGAAGAGCGGAAGGATTTTGCAGTACACACGAAAATAAATAAATAAAAGAAAGCAAAACCGACGATGGACGGATCTGGGTCAACGCCATTTGACCGCAAAGAGGACAAGTTTGAGGGTTAAGAACGTAATTTCATAATAAATTCATTACTCTCTGTCTAGCCAGGGATGGAGGGTTATTTATTTTATGGTTCGTTCGGTTCTGTCGTTGTTGTTGTTGCTCTCTTTTAAGGGCTTCTTGTGCTTGCGCTTCCCTCTTTTATATAAAGCTCTCACTCTGCTTTTTCTCTTTTAATCTTTCAAGGGCAGAGAAGAAGAAACACAACGCGGCAAGCGAGCGAGAGAGGAATATATAAAATGAGAACCAAACGAGGTCTTTGTTACCCTAGACTAGTAGATGTTTGTTCAGATAATAATAGAGCAGTAGTTAAAAAGAGAAGAGTTTTCACCGGAGAAGCAAAGATGGTTTGCCGGAAAAGACCAAGATTTCCGCCGGAGATTGCCGGAGAGTGTGACTTATTCGATGCTTTACCTGACGATCTTGTCGTTTCTATTCTGTGCAAACTGAGCTCCACCGCTCGTTGCCCCTCTGATTTCACCAACGTTTTGATAACGTATGCTTTTTTTTTTTTGGTGGCTCGCGTTTATAGCTATGTTGATTGCGTTTTGATGGAATCTCTTATCTAACTGACTTCGTTAATATTGTTGAAACGCAGATGCAAGAGATTGAACGGCTTAGCTATGAATTCGTTAGTACTGTCAAAAGCTTCTCAGAAAACGTTCGCCATTAAAGCAAAAAACTGGTCCGACTCAGCTCACCGTTTCTTGAAGCTCTGCGCGGATGCCGGAAACGTTGAAGCTTGTTACAGTCTCGGCATGGTAAGAGCTTTATTATTAACATAAACATAAAATAATTTTCGTATTACTGAAAATTCTCTTTTTACTTATCAAGTAATGAACATTCTTCAAGTGATGTTTTACATGGTTCTTTAATAGTCTTTGATTTATTTTGCAGATTCGATTCTACTGTTTAAATAACCGTGGAAGCGGAGCCTCACTGATGGCCAAGGCCGCGATTAGCTCACACGCGCAGGCGCTGTACTCTTTGGCCGTTATTCAGTTCAATGGCAGCGGCGGTGCCAAAAACGATAAGGATTTACGGGCCGGCGTGGCTCTCTGTGCGCGAGCCGCTTTTCTTGGCCACATCGATGCGCTGCGGGAGCTCGGTCACTGTCTCCAGGATGGCTACGGCGTGCGGCAGAACATAGTCGAGGGCCGACGGTTCCTCGTCCAAGCTAACGCACGCGAGCTAGCTGCCGTGCTGTCGTCAACGGCTTCGGAAGGCATCTCTACGCGCTCCTGGCTCACGTGGAATTCACTCTCGCACCCGCACCCGCACCCTCACCCTATTCCTCAACTCCAGAATCCTAACAACGGTCACGTGGCTGGTATGGGGTGTCCGTTACTAAGCGATTTCGGTTGCAATGTACCGGCGCCAGAGGCGCATCCGGCAAGCCGGTTTTTAGCCGAGTGGTTTGGCGCGCGTGAAGGTACGCTTGGACCGGGATTGAGATTGTGCTCGCACGTAGGCTGTGGGAGACCCGAGACTAGGAGACATGAATTTCGTCGGTGTTCTGTCTGTGGGGCTGTGAATTACTGTTCACGCGCATGTCAAGCGCTTGATTGGAAACTGCGCCATAAAGCCGAGTGCACGCCGGCTGAGCGGTGGATGGACGAAGACGGCGACGGTAATGCTAATGAAATTGACGGAGATGGGAATGAAGGTGATGATGACGTCATTGCTGATAGTTAAAACAATGGTTAGCAGCAGAATGACGGAGATAGTAACGGCAACGGCACAGAATATCTGTCTATAGGCGTAAATGACAAAAATGAAAAGGGAGAAAAATGAGGCCAGTTTTGGTGGAAAATTAAATTAACTTTTATTATGGTCGTTGGAACTCGCAAGGCAAAGTTTTGTTTGCCCTTTGTTTGTACAGAGGGGTAAATCGGAGAAATCAAAGGGTTTTTTTTTTTTTTCCAATTTTCTTTTTGTACTGTAGAGCAACTTTCAACCTTAGTTTCGGTAAATTAAAATTAAAAGATTCTCCTTAATTTGTTTTTGCCTTTTTGTTTTAATCTTTGATTCTTTATTCTTCGAAGTATAATGTCGAAATACTAATACTATAATCTAAGCTTCAAATTTCAGATGGGTATATAGTAAGTTGCAGTCTCACTAATGTAGAGAAATGGCAGGTCATGAATCATGATCATAGCAGTTCAAATTTGTGGGAGAAGTGTGTTGTTTTCAAGTTAGTATAACAAAAAATTAGGTGTGGGTTTGAGATGAACAAGCAAACCCAGGCATGAAATTCAATTTATAGCTTAAGAAATTGTCTTAGCTAGCTTTGGGGTAAAGGCAAGGAATTCTTTATCTTAGATCTCAAAAAAAGTGAAACTCAAAGTTCGACACAGTCAAGAGCAGGTCCATCTCCAGGTCCGGCTAAAAAATTTTCACATTTGTCTTAGTGGGAAGCCAAGAAATTGTACTGTATGTATGGCAGCGTTACACTAGGGATTCTAGGTAATCAATTAGTTCATAACTTGGGTGTTTCTTTTATATAACTCTTTTATTGCTTTTGGTTGTCAAAAAAGCTCAGACCCATCAAGAGATTTGACTCATAACGAGTTCGGGAACATGAAAAGAAAAAGGAGTGACCATAGTGGGAGATGTAAGTGGAGGATGTAGTTATTTTCAAAGCTTTATGCCCAATTCTCAAAAGAAAATATAGCCACTATGTGTGCCTAAAAAGGCATATTAGGGTGGGTGTACATTTATTCTTTACTATTATTCTATTCTTCTTCCCCATTTCAATTATGTTTATTGTTTAGTATTCAAATTTAGATGCCATCAGGTGGTCCAAGCCCAGCCCATTTAAAGTCAGTAGTTGGAATCCCAGCTGTGTTTGAAAACAATTTTCTGCGCAAGTAGTTCAGGAAATAAAAGCAACCAAAGTGCTGTTACTTCAGACTTCTTATTGCTGCGGAAGGGTTGACTTTGCTGTGGATCCACGTACCAGCAATTGTACTACAAAATCAAAATCATTGTAATTTTGATTTTAGTTTGGAGGGATAGTCTAGTTTTGTACAAGCACGATTCAGGTTAAGCAAGCTGGAAATGTCAAATCTGACCAACCACCATTTCTGCGCCAACTTTCTTCTCACAAATGTTTTTGAGTTTTGCGATTTTGTGCCCATTCGCCGGAATTTGAGTACCATGGCGCTTTCATTAGTTTTTTTCTTGACGTTTTTTGTTGAATTATTTATTTATTTATTTAGTTTTTGTAAATATTTAAAATTTTTTCCTTGTAATGAATGTTTCCCGATATATTTCCTTGAGGGTCATTTTTGGTAAAGCCCCAATTTAGACAAGAGTACGCAAGTTTTCGATCTGTGATTTCTTTCTTTTATTTGCTTGCTTGATCCCCAGCGGGGAAAATAATTAAATAAGTTACAAAATTAGGAATCTTTCGATCACCAGATCGTGCCATAGGATCATATTAAAAACGATTTTACTATCACCACCATATTAGCTCACCTACATATGAGATTCGAAGGTTCTCCTCTCCCAATAAATTAATTTCGTAGTTTATTTCTCCATCCACGTCCATTACTCTAATCTTAAGAAACCATACTCTATACATCCCAATTACAATTTAATATACAAGTTTCGATTCAATTAAACTCAAAGATTTCCCAGAGTTCAAGAAAATTTAGTCAAAATTAAACAATGCAAAGAAGTATGAAGGTAAACTCAAACTTGAAATTGTCAAAAGCGCTTCTCACATACCCTAAAAAATGTTTCAATCGGTAGCCAAATTAACGTTCAGAAATGAAAGGTAAATTGCTAAGAAAAAATCAATTAACTTTACTACAACATAACCAGTGCTTCCTTAGAATTGGTGGGTGGCGTATTAGAATCCATGGGTAAAGCCTAAACAGCCCAAGAGGTTTGTACTTAAAGTTATCTCAATAACCCAATAAGTTATTAGGTAGACGGCCCAATTGATGTTTCTATGGGCCTGTGGCCCAGTTACGGTCCAAAGTTTCTCAACAAGCCCAATAATTTTAATGAGCCTCGGCCCAATTCATGTTATGATGGACCTGTGGTCCACTAACAGTCTTCCATTCCAGTTCCAGCATCTTCTTCTGCTTTAGGAGAATCTCTGTAGTTTCAAAAGTAATTGCAAAGCCGAAAACGCTGCTCCGCTTCACGGTTTTTGAGCGCTGAACAGGTAGGCTCTGTAATTCAACCTATAATGATACAAGATCACTTATAGTTTTGTATAGATTTTGATTGATTTATGGTTTTTGTAGTCTAGGGTTTTCCATTTTGAAACCAAACGATCCCTTTAATTTATATAAAATAGAGTGAAACAGATAAAGCAAATAAGTGATTTAAAAACTTGTTTTCGATGGATATTTATTGTATTCTTTTGGGAAAATTTTGAACTGATAGGAAGAGAATTGAAGATGGGTTTCATTATGGAGTTTGCTGAGAACTTGGTTCTGAGGTTGATGGAGGATCCCAAAGAGAGGGACAGGAAATTTAGGGAGCGTTTGTATGAGAGGAAAGATAGGTGCAAGAAGACAAAGGAGATGTGGAGCTACCCTCTGCGTCCATATGGATTTTGGACGTTTGACAGGCACAACGCTCAGCTCTTTTGGGATCCGCAGATCAGCCAGGCGCCCGGTCGCAGGGACCCTTATGATGACCTCCTTCAAGACAGCTATGATACAACCTCCTCCAAATGAGTGCCCAGGTTTGATTTTGGGCTTCAATTTGATGTTTTGAGTTTTGTGGTTTTGGGTATCTTATGACATCGGTAGTTAGTTAATTTCGTTTGGTGTTTGTTTGTTCGACAGTGACCGCCATGAATCTCCAAATTGTGTTAATGTTTTTGACGTCATACTGATCTTTGTTTTTCACTGATTAATGCGTCACTGTTTAAAGTAAACGAAGGCTTCTAGTAGTGCCATTGTAGAACTTGCACACATGTCCAATTTGATGCTGCTTAAACACTTTCTTATGATATTTCCTTGATTTCATCACAAGCATGCACAGTTTTAGAGGTTATGTTTGTTTTAGGGTAAAAACTTCATGCTTAGGAGGGATACATTGTCTAAGGGGCCAGGTAATTATGTGCATTAGCATTGGCACATTCCTTGCAATCATATGGTTTGTGTTGCTAATACACTTCTAGGGCTATAGGATTGTTTTGGGTATTTGATTTTTCTGATTTTAGATGGTGTCAGGTTTTTTTCCCTATTTCTGATTTGAATTTCCTTTTATTTTGAGTCCTTTCTATCACTTTTAATAGTTGGAGCTGAATCAGTTGCATATCCATGGATACCAAATTATGTAAGACCCTATTTCTGATTTGAATTTCCTTTTATTTTGAGTCCTTTCTATCACTTTTAATAGTTGGAGCTGAATCAGTTGCATATCCATGGATACCAAATTATGTAAGACTATATGCATTTTGCCTATTCAAAATTGGAATTTAAATCAATCTGTCCTTGAAGCTAACTTATTTCAATCGACCTTCAGACATTGTTATTCTAGAATAGCTTTTTTTTTTTAATTAATGCATTAGAGAATGACTTCCTTATAAAAATATGGCACTTTCCGTACATGGTGTTGACGGCTTTAAATTTTTACTAGCGACTATGGCATTAGAATCCTTTCCAATTTTTGCTCTTTCTTCGTTTTCAACCATTGTTATCTACTCTCTTTCTGATGTGATAATATACTTTGAATTCTAATGCAGTGAATACTATCCTGTATAGTTATATGCCATCTTTTCTTTGTGTGTTGTGAATGGTCTACTATTTGTTATCAGAGTACTATGCAGTGATCTTCCAGTTATTTATCTGCCTTAGTGATTTTCTGATTATTTGCGAAGATGATAGGAAACAATTTATATATCTTTTAATTTCGATGTGAAAATATTCAATCATTTCTTTTTGATTAATGCAGAAAGCTGAAAAGCCAAGGCAGAATGATTCAGAGCTTCTTAGAGGAGGATGAAGTAAAATTTAAGCTCTCTTTTTTATCTATTTCCCCCCAGTTTCCTATTGAACAGTTAATATTTGTTGCCGAAATGTCAGCTGCGTTGTAACAGCTAAGTATTGCGGACTGATTTATGAGTCTTAATAATTGTCCAACTCTGGTCTTGTGGAGTGAAATGTGTATCTTTCACCAGACTCATCCCTGTTCTGCTTCTGTGCAGAGACACATTATTATCGGTCCTTACTCGCTGTCACAAACGCAGGAAATAATTTTGTGCTGCCGACATAAAAAATTCTAAATTTTTATAGCTATCCTTTTGAATTTAGTCGATTCAGTTGAATATACTGCATTGACATTAACCTAATCATCAGTTGACTTTTCAGACAATTTTCAGGTATGCATTCAAGTATACCATGCTCAAATTTAACAAATTCAGAGTTGCCGTAGAAACCAAAGAACTAATTAAGGATGTATTATAAAGTAAATAGCATTTAATAGAAGAGTAGTAATACTAGTTACCTTAAAATATTTATTTCAAATTTATTCTCCGTATTTACCTTAAACTTCATTCTGAATATATATATTCTTTAAAGAATTAGTGTAAAACATATTGTCATGCGTTAGGTCATAAGTGGATCACTCCAAGAGCAAGATTCCAGAAAGCACACAAGAATTGCTTTAGCTTGATGAATCCAAATCAATCTTCTACTTAAAAAGTCATCATCAAATGAAACAAACAAGAACAATCCAGAAAGCAAATAAGCACAATTTTATGTTCCATTCATATCGCTTAAGATATGGAAGATGCGTTAAAAGTCCTAGGGGTCATCATATACACACCGATTACTTTTTCACATTGTTACCAAAGACGTCGAGGCTAACACCCACAACGCCCATTACATTTTTTTTTTAAAACCAGACAAGTAGGCCACAACACAAAAACCCAATTTATTATTATTATTTTTTTAAAAGAAATTCACGTCTCAATCTGAATCTGAGGTTGAAGAATGTTCAGCCCCATTTTCTTGCTTCTCTGCTTCACACTGAGTCTGCTTAAAGGCCTTGGATATCTCATCAACTGGAACCAAAGGCAGATAGTGGAAAACGGCATAACCCTTCCTGTCCATGTCCACGACAACATGGTTATACTTCTCAGACAATTGGGCAGCTTTGGGAACAGTCACGTCTGCCACTTTGTGGAACACCGCATAGTGGTTGAGTTTCTCCCAAACCTTCACAGTACTTAACAGCACAAAATGCTTATACTCTCCAGCAGCATAATGCAAAGCTGCACGCGGCCCCCCAGTTTGAGCCTCGCTTACAAAATTTCGTGCCTTCTGTGATGCCTTCTCGATTAAAGTTTGAGCTTGGCCGACGACATGCTTCGCTGCTGGCGGAGCATGCTCATCAAACTTGCGTGAAGCTTCATCTACCTATGCAGTAATCAAGTAGTTAAATATTTCTGCTTAAACTTTGACAAAGCTGTAAAGGACCTGAATATTTGCCACTTTCGCATCTGCGTTAATTTCCATGACTCATTGCAGAATAGAAATCAGAACATTTATTACATAAAAATAATTAAAATTCCAAACATCTAAATGAATCATGATAACTACTTTTCCTGATCAACAAAACAAAATAACTCATCAGCAGGGGATTCCTCGATTAACATTCAACTAACCCAAAAAAATCAGTAGCAAAGTCATAAACACCACAGTATAAATAAATATATTTTCTAAACAAACAGAGCTAATCCAATAAACCAACTAATCCAAACAAGAATTAAAAAAATAATAATACCTTCTTATCGAGGAAAACAAGGAGATCATCGGGCACGCCCTTAAATTTCTCGAAGACGGGTCCCACAACGGTGGTCACAGCACCCTCCACGGTCCCAACCGCTGAGCGTAACGGCCCCGAGTTGTGCTTGGCGTAGTCGTACAGATTTGACACACAGACCAGCGCGTGAATCGCAGTCATCTTCACAAATCCCAGATGCTTCAGTTCCTTCTTGTTGTTGCTCTCGGTGTCCATCGTTTCAATCCACAAAATTTTTCCTCACAACTCTGAAAATAGATGATCAAATTGTAGCGAGTTACCACCTTCGGTGTGAGGGTTTGGGTGGAGTTTTGAATTTATATTATCAATGTAGAAGTACGGCATACGAGTTAATCTGAGTCGTCTATCTTATCTACGGTTAAGATTAGATCTGATTTTTTTGTCTGTGAATAAATATGGGACCCAGGTTGCATTGCTAGAGGTGAAGTTTGTGATTGCGTGGAGGTGGGGCCTTGTCAAGGAGCTTCTGGAAAGAAACTAGAGGTTTCGAGTATGCCACGTGGACGTTCCTGAAACGTCGGTTGCTTCTTAACATCTAAAGGAAGGATGGTTCTTCATGTGTGTAGGATGGTTCTTCGAAGTATGATGTTATTATAAAACATAAAAGTAATGTTAGGATACAAATCAGTATCCCAATTTTATTTTAAATTGATAGGATATTATATAAGTAGAGTAAATATATAAAAAATAAAATAATAAATATTAATAAATTTAATTTATTATTTATATGTTATTATATTATAATTAAGATATAAATATTATATATATATAGTATTATTAAAAAAATAAATATAAAATAAAGAATAATATTATAAATATAAAATTTATATTTAAATTTTATATCTTAAATGTAGTATTAATCAAATGAAAAATTAAATAAATTAATATTTATTATTTTAATTTATAAATATTTATCTTCCTATTTAATTGATATTAATATTAACTTCGTATTTGTAACAATACTCTAAAGCATTAGTCTTATCTAAATTATAGATTAGCATGTAATTTTGAATATTTTATTGGCATAGGTGACAGTGATATCATGCTTTATCTGATCTAAAAGGGGGAAATTATAATAACCCCCCAATTAAATTTGAAGAAAATATTGAACCCCATATTTTTATTAAACTAACACTTACCCCCTAAATACCCTTAAAAAATTAACACTTATCCCCCAAATATTTGGGGGGGTGAGTGTTAGTTTTGAGAAAACAGTGGTAATTTTCTGGGGGATAAATGTTAGTTTCGTAAAAATGTGGGGTTAAGTGTTTCATGAAATCTAATTGGGGGGTTAGAGTAAATTCCCCGATCTAAAAGTCATTCGTGAGTCACGTGACATAGGAACAATGATGACTTCTGTATCGGATTCTGTGAAAGCACAAGCCAAATCTATTCCTGATCATAGTTCCAATATTATAATCAGATCAGTGGGCGCCAATCCATGGGCTGGCGGGTTGATTTCGTTAGCAGTTTGCTTTAATACATTACAAATATTTGATGAACTTCGTCAGACAAAATATTCGCAGCCCTACCTTTTCACACTTTCACTGTTGTTTTGAATCGTATCCGGAAGCTTTTTCGCAAGCATTTTGCCTAGCGTCGCTACCGATTTCAGCTCAACCAAGCCATGTAAATTTGTATAATCCTGAACTTAGACAAGATTAAAATACAAAACAATCTTGCTTGGGCAAGGAATTTGAGGAATGAGATGCCCAGCTTCAGAGCATCTCTAATCCTCAAATCGTTTCTTAATCAATGAGGACATATCCGCTGAGTTTTACATAAAAATTGATGTTCTACTTCTAATCACAACTTAGAATCCGCGTAGTATTGCAAAATGAAAGCACAACTCTCGTGACAAAGACTACACATCTTTAGCTTCCCTACACTGCCATCAGGCTTCATCATTCAGAGACAAGCAGTAATTCACTGATTGCAAAATAGTTGAAGTTGCTGAGGACAGTTTTTATGGCCAAAGACTGCTCGTAACACTATTCTAGACAGAAGGAAAAAAAAAAATTGAAGTTGCATGCTTGTAACATTTTACGCAACTACAGAAGTTGCTTCTTCATGGTTCAAACTAGAAGAATAGAAGTTCATAAAACTGAATAAGGTCGCACTATGGCGTCATACAGTCGAGCCTTTCAAGCAGAAATAGCTTGAGATTTCTGACGCTTTACATACTGAATGATAGGCTCCTTAACCTGCCAAGATAAAAAGGTCATAAAGGCAACTTATTAGAAACAATGATAGCAGACCGTATGTTGTTTATTTGAACAAGTTAAGCATACCGTGCTTGTTTTTCTGACCCTCTTCTCTTGGGTGGATCTACTATCACTGTTTCCGTTTGCTTTGACGTTCTCATTTTGTACAAAACTCTCCCTTGAAGCGACAGGCTGCAAAATTTCAGGAGTAAACTAACCAACTAGCTATGGAACACTTCAAATCATGCTACTATCATCATAGTTACCTCGGCCCTGCTTGTGGGACTGTTTCCAAGCTCTTTGGCCTTTGAGATAGTTTGCTCACTCCTGATAGAAACACTTTGATAAGTTTCAGATCTGCCTCTTGTGCGTGTGAGATCTGATCCAATTGAGTGAAGAACACCACATGTGGACATGTCCATGTGGTTGTTTCCTGATAATCATGCCATTGTCACTTCTAAATTTCCGAAACAAAAAAGTACCATAGTCTAATTCTGCAAGGAAATGATCGGGTACCCATTTTCTGGAAGTCTTGACGGTTGGACTTGCTATATGGCTGGATAGTATCTACATTCTGTTGGAAATCAATAAAATTAGAGTAGAATTGAACAAACACAGACGAAGATGCAGTTACTTTGCTCACAGATCTCAGGCTATAATTATCACCATTAAATCAATATCCAATGCCTTCTTGACTTCCATTAGCTTTCTTTCGGTCAGATTGGAGTGGATCACGCGCTTGCCTGTGTCAACATTGAGATAAATTACAGACCTACTTGAGAAAATTCGTACTCCAGAGTTATGCCAAGTAAGAAATTCTTGATTTAAGTGCTCCGACCTAGCCTACGGCTTCCTTTGGCTTCAACATAACCATCTCGGATCATTTTATCGATTAGTTTGCGCACAGTATATTGATTGGCTTCGCCGTCTAGCTTGTTCTGAAGCTTTGTAACCGTTATGTAGTTCATTGGAAGAGTATGATACAAAGCCTGATAATATAGCAAGGGCAGGATTCAGAATACGCAATGTCAGACAGAATGCCCAAACATCTTACATCAATACATCATTTTGGCTAAACTAAGTAAAAAAGCAAAGTTCTACAGGAATAGCTACATGATAACAGATAACAGAACAATTATAATTTAATATTCAAATTCTTGCATAATGTTGTCTGACACCAGTCGTAGAGATAAAGAATATGAATTGGCAATTAATTCACTCACCTTCTTGTATATCTCATCTTCTACCTGGGGAGTTTTGTTGCCAAGTGTGACAGCATCCATTTCTTCTTTCACCAAATTAAATTCGTAGTTAAATATCTGTTGTTGTTTGTTGTCAGCATAGAAAAAAATGTAAGCCAAAATAAGGAAGCTAATAAGAACATTCAAACAACTAATTTTTATTTTTTTTAGAAAAAAAAATCTCTTCCTTGTTGATGGTGTACGTGTCTTTTCCAGTTTTTGATAAAACACCACCTTTCACAAGCTTGTCCATTATTTCTGAAATGCAGTCACGAGGAATTGAAACAGCAGCAGCAAACTTGTTAAAGAATTAAAAAAAAAAAAAAAAAGCAGCACCTCTGCTAGTTCAAACTTCAATCTAATTAGATGAGTCAGAACCTTCATTTACCTTCGGTCAAAGCCTGCATTAAACGATTAAAACTTATATCATTAGAGTACATATTATGAAAAACAAGATAAGCTAAAGAATCTGGCAAGGTATATAACATAATCTAACTTGTTGAACCAATAACAATTTGGCAGAGTACATCCAAAAGGAATCTAAAGAGGAGTAATAGAAGCTTTTACCACTGAGATATCTGGGAAATTCGAGAGAACATCAGTAAGTTCGACAGTATCAAGGTGGCGGCAGTTGATCCAATCCTTTACTCTGTTCAATTGTTGTTCATCTTCCTCTGGATCCTGTGTATTATCTGCACAGCATATTATTGGACCCAACCTATTAATAATTAATATGATAATGGTAAAAGGAAATATTGTCAAGAAACAAAGTTTATAAAAATTTCATCCATTTTTTCGATCACCACATGAAGGTTGTTCTGTCTAACAGAAATGTACCTTCATCAACCATGCCATTGTCTTCCTCTCGATGTCGCTTATCTGTAAAGATAACCATTTTTGGTCCAGTTTCAATTCTCTGGAAAAATAAAATGAGGGAACATGGACGATACTATAGTTGTAGCAGTTAATGTAATTACCAATCGGTGCCACTATGAATTGATCTTCTTGTGATTGGTTAACCTGGAATGAATAACGTGTTTTTTGTGTAACCCAATTGCTGTGTACATAGTACTTAAACATAAATTAACATTGGCACTTTACCTCACTGTCAGAATCAGAAGACTCATCCCTTTCGACAGAATCAGCCCCTAAGCTCACATCATCATCTTGTATATCATCGTTTTCATCTTCACAAGGATCAAGCACGCTCTTTACCTGTCAAACAATCTAGTTTGAATAACATGACCTGAAATATGAAATGATACAACTAATTCATGGCCATTTCCAAATTTATTCATCCGTTACCTTGAGAGCTAACATAAAATGCTTGCTGTTGACATGCCCAACCTCCATTTTCAAGGGAGTTTTGGTCCATTGATGATTAGCTTCTTCTTCTGTGCAGCTTTTGAAGAATGGAGGCTCATAATCAACTGGCTGCAGGGTCAGAAAAAGTCTTAATTGAATACACCTAAACTTTTTAATTTTATAAAAGTCTTAATTTAATATACCCCCTAAAATTTTTTTCTATATTAAATTTATTCTACACGTTAAAAAGTAGAAAAAGATAACAAAATGTTTCTACTAACGATAGTCCCACAAAAGATGCAAAAGGTCCTCGTATGCAGAAGTCAAAATTGCCTACAACTTATATGCATCAGTACAAATGTATAATTAACCCAGTATAAAAAAGACTTCCTTTTATATCACCGCATACCAAGCAAAGGCCCTGTCCGCAAAAGAAGTTTCATGCAACTTATATGCATTATCAAGCAAAAATTTTCTCAGAATATCTTTGTGTCAAAGTTAAACATGCCAACTCTACACACTTTGGACCAGCCAACATGAAAATTCAGATTCAATTTCCCATGCTCAGCATCGACGTTTTGAAGAACTTTATGACAAGTCATAATTGGAAACAATTGCAAGTACAATTACACAAAAAGAAAATATCATTAGGCACTTAAATGGGCATACCGTCACATCATCATAGTAGAGGAGCTTCATCAATATAGTTCGCTGAAATGCAGCAAAAAAAAAAAAAAGAAAAAAAAAAAGACTATTGGTCATCGTGCCATAAAAATTAAGCAAACACAAAAATGCATGCCAANATATATTTCGCTGAAATGCATCAAAAAAAAAAAAAAAGAAAAAAAAAAAGACTATTGGTCATCGTGCCATAAAAATTAAGCAAACACAAAAATGCATGCCAAATCAAAGTGCAGAAAGCTCGCAACATATCATGAATCATGTAACAACTAGCTTACAGGTAAGTTACCTCTTCAGACATCCTATCCAGAGTTCTCATCAGCTGAACCAGAGTACGGACCATCTTACAAGCAGAACTCCTGATAACATTGCGGCACAGATGTACAAAGCGCACCATAATTTTTGGAACAATTCTGCAACTGAATTAGAAATAGAATCTGACACAAAGATTTGATCAAACTACCTCATCTGATTCGGAGTAATTTCAGTGGTGGAGTTAAACGTTCCTCCCTTTTTCTTGTTTCCAGTCCGATTGATATTCATCGAAACCTCTTGGCCATCAGAATCAGAGTAACTAAAAGAAACTGCAAAGGAAAAGAGAAATTCAATCCAAGTTCACAATGAAGACACAACGAACACTAGCATTTTGCCAGTCATCAACAACTGAACTTCTAAAACTATTAAGAGTGACCAATCACAAATCTTACAAGCATATTCCTCGATCATTGGCCCTTCAACTGATTCACATACACAAAATAGAAGTGTTCGCAGATATTTTTTCTGAAGTGCATCATACACACCTGAAAACATTAAAAAAAAAAAACAAATAATAAAGTTTTAAGCTAATTGAACAGAAACTGATTAAAAATAAGTAGACAACAGCTGGATCAAAATTAAGAGAATTGAAGATCTAGGAGCTTATAGAGTTTGACGATATCAATTAGCATGCCTTTCTCCATCCAATCAATCAGTCTACGTGACTCAGCATCCATCGGCATCAGCTTCTTGATCTTCATCTCTATTGATTATCACATGATTTTACAAGAATGTTTAGCAGCTGATACAAATCATTCCCAAAATTAGAAGAAGATCTGATAATAAGACAATCTTTACCTAAAGCAGGAACCGATTTATCGTTAAAGTACTTCTCTGGAAAAAGACCTCTTATGTAACTAATGTTGAATATGGCAATACGAAGGAGGTTCCTCGTCTGTTCAAAGGAAATTAATCAAAACGACATGAGATTTACTCACAATACAGAAAACCTAATTAAGACATAATAATATTATTGTTAGTTTCATATAATAGTTAATGACTTCAAGGAGGAGATCTAAAACTAAATCAGAAGATCGACCAGTTTTACATAAAGCAAGTAAAACAGACCTCATTTGCTCACGAAATCAACAGAAGAGACCATTAGATATCAAAAGTAACACCACAAAAATCACTTAAAAAGAGAGATAAATAAAAACTCGATTAACAATTCTTGAAAATATTTGATGTAATGAATCGTTGATTACCAGAAGAAGCGAGTCCTGCTCGGTTATCTCGGCTTCCTTCACTTTCTGTGCAACAACCTGAAAACAGAAACGATAAATGGAAACTGAGATTAGGAAGCAGCTCAGTTACTGATTTTTATTTTTCTTTTACTAAAGAAGAATATGTAAAAGTGAACGAACAATTATCGTTTAAAAATTTCTATGCTTACCATGATTGCGAGATTTTGAGAGAATTTGAGAATAAGAGAAACTGATGTGGGAGAGAAAGCGAGAAGGCAGAATTTGAAATTTTGAATTGGAGTTACATAATAGAGAGAATGGCGCGAAGTGGATGCTATTTATACACCGTTAATTTAACCATGGTTACATTGAGACTCTACCATGGTTAACCGAGAAATGCGGATTGCGTGACAGTGAGGTGAATATTGTCATTTTACCGGGACAGTAAGGGTATTATGGTCCTTGCGGAGTGACGTGGCGTTTAGAAAATATTTGCGCGCTGCAAATGTGGTGGCATATAATCCACTAGTACGCGTAATGGTTTGATCTTTGTTTGGATTCGATCGTAACCCGAGTGTCACAGCCTGTTGTGTATTTGTCTTACCCTGTAGTCGTTGCTGCCTATGGAGATTTCAGGAGTTACAAGCATTGCCATTTAAGATCAATTCTCTTAAAATCTGTTACACTTGGCAATTCTTCTTTTGAGAATATGTTGGCAATAAACGTATATTAATTAAGTCTCGCAATCACATTCAAAAACATACAAGAATGGTTACAATTGTATGCAAATAAATAATTTATACTATTGACTGTCCATATCATTTTGAATAAACTAAGGTTAATTAAACAGGCGGTAGAGACATACACCTGGGCAGGGTTTTTTCCCATATCTTAAGAGAAGCAGCATTCCTTCATAACGATGTTACAATTATAGCAAGTGTAGCCATATATTAAAAACTCAACTGCCGTGAATTCAAGTTTTCTACTTGTATTAGAGAGTTCGCCAAGGACAATTTTTTCCTTCCAGCTCAAAACATGATACAGGTATTATTTCATCAAGAAAAAAAAATATCATTTCCGAACCATCCTAATCAGTTATACATGAAGCACTTTAGCAGCCATCTTTCTATAAAAGGTTTCAACTGTTGATACATGATTACACATTGATCACATTTTTGCTCCTTCCACAGTTGAAATCACAACATTTTTTAACTTTAAACCTGAAGTCTTGAAAACAGTTCTCAACAAGGAGAAGTACTCAAAGTAATTATCTGAAAATACAGGACAAATTAAGTCCACATTCGTTGACGTTGCCAGTTTCACATCCAGGCTCACCTTTCGAAAGCATCTCCTATAATTGAATCTAGAGGAGGATAAGCGGCTGCAGCTACTCTCTCCCTAAGATTGAATTTCCTTGCTAGCAGTGGCCTTACATCTTCAACCCCGACCAAGGTCTCCAAGAAGGGTAGCAGTAGAAGCAATTCTTGATCTGAACGATCATCAAACCAACTCTCAATTGGAATTCCATTCTCCACTTGGAATCCAAATGCCTACGAAGAAAACCACTGACCTCATTAAGGAGATTAGAGTTCAAAGAATATGTTAAAATAAATAAAATTATAGGCAAGGGAACCACTCAATTATAAGCAACAACAGCCATAAGAATTGACTGGACTTTATAGATAATAGATCTCCACTTAAACACTACAAAACTGGAATCTCCAGCTACAAAACTTATTTACAAAACCAAAAAAGTAAAGGGTTCCTAACCTAAACATGTAAATTTAATTTCTCCTATTTAAGGAATAGATGACCACAGCAGAAGTATTCACATAAAAGCATTCAAGAAAGGTGTTCAGAACAGTACCTGTGGCGAGTTGTCAACTATGACAACATGTGCTAGATCACGACCAAGAACTGACAAATCTTTGATGTAATTGCCATCCACAAAAACACAGGATTCACGGTAGACACGATGGCGAAATAACTTTCTCTTTGGATCAAGCACATTTAAAAGCTGTTCTGCATAAATACTTTGACTAGCAGTAAATATAATGATCTCGAAAAGACAGGCAACTCTCTCCAAAAAATCTCTGAGGTGAGGACGGCATCGAACATAGACTGTATGCTCCTGGAGGTTAAAATTTACAGGGAATGTGAAGTCCACATTATCACAAGGTTCTAGTGTAGAATGCACCAGAGTTTCTGCCAAATGAAAATAAAATCTTATTAATGCCTTCGACATGACCAATATCAGGCAAGTCATTTGACATTAACAGCATAAAAGTGGTACTTCTTCAATACCAGCAAGCTGATTTCAACATCAATCTGAACCTTTATCTAAATCAAAGGAAACTAAGAAGCTGGCTCACTGACCAGTATGTCAATGATTTGACGCAATCACAATTTAAAAGAAGAAAACATAACAGTAATATTTGCTTTTTCAGAAAGATAGGAGATATCATGCTATTGAAGAAAAACCAAATACTAAAGTCACAACCATCCAACTCATGACTTAACATCAGAACACAATTCATTAAGCACTATTTCTAAAGAAAGATCAGCACAGTTCAAACACAAAATATATAAAAAAGTATTAACTTATCTTCTAAATACAAAGACCTAAGAGCAGAACACCACAAAAATGAAACTTCTTGCTTCATCAGTTAGCCTACAGGTCCAGCTCGAAACCTAGAGACAGAATGCCTCAGCATATAAAAACGAGAACAGAAAAGTCTCACTGTAAGATTCTATCCCAATTTTCATCTGGTTGCATGAACAACCTGTTGAAAATCCCAGGTCAATGCTAACAGTAAATTTCGATTAACCCAAACAACTAACCTGATCCCAACACAACCAACAATGAAGTGAAAACACTTTCTCATACACATTTCCTATGTAATAAATATCTCAATTTTTCTTACCATCCAAGTCCAAAACAAGAGTCGTTGGAGGACAACTCCGCGTCTGTTTAGGTAGCAGCATAGGCCGAAAGGTGGGGACCAGTGATGACAAGTCTGGTAAGTTCTTTATAAATAAATAAGGATCAAAGTCATCAACTTCTTCATACTCATCATCATCCACACAAACATCAGTTGACATAGATTCTTGACCATGTTCATCAACACATTCCAGCTTTGAGTTTTTCATTGCAAGATATATGGCCGAAACTTCAGACGACAGGTTGGCTCCTTCTGAATCTGCATTAGAACAAAAGAGGAAGCATCTAGTTACCAGAGTTCAGAAATTAAGCCTATATATTATTATTGTCTATTTCTATATTACCTAACTAGACATGTCACATTTATTGAAGTCAGTGTGTTCTCACCGTATTTCTTCTCTCCTCCAAAAGTGGATTCAGAAGTTTCTCGGGCAATTTGACCATCCAGCATATCACTCCTTGAGTACTCCATCGCACTTTCCTGATGGAGTTTCTGGTCTCCACTCCCAAAAAAGTTGGCAAAATCAACTACATAGGAGTATCATAAACATCAACAAGAGAAAAAGCAAAGAGAGACAGAACTTATACTAACAACTACTAATATTATCACCTACCTCCACTGTCAAATGCCCCTCCCGGTACTTTAGATATGTGAAAGGCAGGAGAAAAAATTGTTTCCATCACACAATGAGCATCTTCCTCATTACAACCCTGAAAAGATTTAGGAAATAATAAAAAGCATCTTGATAGTTCAAATAGTATAGTTCTCTGAAATTTGACATTTCCCACAATACTTGCATCAAGCAATTTTTATGATACCTGTGCACAAAACTGACAGAACTGCCAAAGTTAGAAAGTTACCTTATGATCCATGGAAGCTCCATTAAATGAATCATATTCCAAGCAATCATGAGCAGTTGCATCATTTACCGAGGAATATCCAATATTCAAATCGGTTGCTGGAACAGCCTCCCTATTTTTCTTTGAGAGAATACTGACTGAAAGTCATTGAGAGATAAAACAATTAAATATATTACCAAGTAGAATGAAAAATACATACTCAAGATTTAGTAAAAGGTTCTTATTGACGCTCATGTATTTGACTCAAGAATTATGCAGGATAAATAAAATACCCCAAATGTGCACAAAGCAAAAATACTCATCAAAAGTTAGGTAATCTTAACATGACACTTTTTTGGTCAAAAATGTAAACAAATAAGCAACTTGCAATGAAGACTGATGCTTCCAGTTCAATTTAAAACTTGTTACAGGCTCCTTTTTTTTTTTTTCTTCGTATGATTCCCCATATTCATTCTTTCAAGCTCATATAGAAAGCAAACATTTAAGTACTTAAAAAAGTCTAACAAAAACATAAACTGCAAATATTTGAAGGTGAAAACACAAGCAAACTTTCCAAAAATTTGATATTTAATTGAAAGACAGAATGTCCTGGTTAAATTGGACCTTTTGGTAAAATTAAATAAAATTGTTGGAGGAAAAAAAAACAATTGGAGAATGCAATAAAAGTTCTATTGCAAATGACTTGTTTCTTCCATAGAAAATGAACTAGCATATGAAAGGAACTTATAACGAACCATAAAATAAACCAGTAGAAAGAAGTACGCAGCATACCAGATTTCTGCTTTCTAGCTGAAGATGTTATTAACTCAGCAACTTTCTTTTCTGTAACTTGTCCATTTTCAGATGCCTTCTTTTGAGCTCTTGAAACCCTAGGACTGGCATGCTCTCGAGAAGCATTTCTTCCATAAACCTTCTTCTTGGTTTGCATTTCCAGATGAAGATATTTCCAATATTCAGACAGCTATCAATTTTTACTCACCTTCAGAAGAACAACTTATAAATATATATACCCAATTGGACACTAGGCAAAAAATTCATGTCAAGACAAGTCAGCTGTAACAATTCTACACATATTTTGGATCAAAATCGCAGATTAAAAAAAGGTATCCTGATAGGATCAGGACAGCAACCCTATTTCCATGTATCTTTCATTCAACCAGTAGTATAGTGGAAGACACAACATCCCACACACAGATGGCATAGGCACACAACATGCCATCACAGACACACAAAATAAGTATTAGAAACAAAGAAAATGATGATCCTATAACAAATATACAAATTGTCTTAAGTAAACTTAAAAGTTGCCTAGACTATAGTTTTCTTTACACCCACTAAATACTCTTATCTCAAAAAAAAAAAAAAAAAAAAAAAAAAAAAAAAAAAAAAAAAAAAAAAAAAAAAAAAAAAAGATCTCCAAAATCTCTCTACCTGATTCATGCATTAAGAGCAAATGCTCTCAATCTTAGGGATTCCATAAATGCTATCGATTTAGGGATTCAAAACTTTCAACCTCCAAATAGCAGCTACTAAAGAGATCATTTTTCCCAAAATAAATCAAACTCCAGAAAGATCCCAATTAAAGCTGCTAAAGTAGCCTATAACCAATGCTCAACCAATCTCCTATCTTTCAGCTAGTAAAGGTAAAGCCTTTCCAGAATCGTCAAATCAATACCGGATAACCTACTAACTACTGTTTCTATTCAGCTCGCACAACAAGCTCCAATTCAACACTTCCAACACATATATAGTGTGAGATGCTTAACTCCAAGCTGTTCTATGCTATCTCTACACTTGATACCCACAAAACCTACAAGTTAAAAGCTGGGATCAAACCCTAGACCCTCCATTTAACACTTCAATATCAGAACTCAAAACACAAAACCCTAAAACGACAACCAATCAACCAAACCCCGTAGTTTCTCAAACAAAAGTCCTCAGAAGTTCCAAAATTTTAGTATCTAATACAAGTTAAATCAAGCATGCATCTGCAACTAATCAAACCTTCCAAAACAACTAATCCAAACATAACGGCGACGGCACTTGCACTGTAAAATTGCACTAAAAATACAAGCAAATAAACTACACATGTCTTACCTCAGACGTAATCAATTAGAAAATCAGAAGCCGAAGTCGCTGTAACTGTTCCTGTAATCAAGCAGAACAAGAGTAATGAGTTGAAATACTGAAGAGATTGAGAGTAGCTGAGAGTGAGTAACCAAAACAAAACATTTTCTACCAGCTGAAAGATGAACTTCGATTTGGAGCTTTTTTTAATTTTTTTTTTTTGCCTCTGAGGTTTTTCCCTCCAAAGATGGAAAAGAGAGGGAAAGCGAAAGAGTATCGAAAATCATTTTTCTTCCAAGTAAAGGACTTTGATGGTAAATAATATGCAACTTTTCTTCAAGCTAATTATCGTATTTTTTGTAATTTCTTGGTAAGCGTTTATCAGAAGGCTCTTACGCGCTCTGCAGTTGAAATTACCCTAAACGCCCTAGAATTATGATAGTCATTTGTCGTATTGATCAATGTTACCACGTGTACAATTTTAGAAGCGAGTGGTGTACTTTTTAAAAAGATGGAGGAGTGGTGAATGAATTTTTCTTATTCTTCTACACGCCTAAATTTATCTGAAACGGCGTCGGCTACAAATTTGTGTTTTTAATAAGAAATTGAATAAATAATTATTAAAAATTTGTTTGGGTTTTCATCCCGAGATACATTATTGCCCTTTAGGTATGTAAACTTTCTTAATTTATAATAAATCCTCCATTCCTTTCCATATTTAGTTTACCCATAATGTTTCGACATTTCTTTAGAACCCATTATTTTTTATTATCTTTTTATTGTTCAATTTTAATGAATTAACCATAAGTTATCCTTATTTTTTAAATTTGAAATCAAAATGATTTTGTTTCGCTGCAAGTTATTTGTTTTCAAAATCAAAAGTATTTAAAAATTAATAATTTGACATATGTACATTTGTAACTATCAAATGTATTTCGTTTTACCAAATGCTTGATTTTAATTTAATAAATCATTTGAAAATCAATAATTTAATAAAGCATAAGTTAAATTATGTTAATGTGAATTTCATTTTATTGAAAATAATATTTTTAAGTTCTTCTACAACGATAGTGTAAAAAATTGCATAAATAATATAATTTTATTATCACAAACCAATATATATATATATATTATAAATAGTCATTTTTTCTAAATAAATTCGATGACTTAATCTAAATAATATTTTTGACTTAGCCTATTGGTAATTTACTAATAGGTAAGTTTTTTTAAAATTCTAGTAAGCTTTGGGGTTCTATTGTATTAATCAACGTAAGGCAAGGACCTTTGGTTGAATGTTTAAAGTAAATAATCAAAGGGGCTGGCGAAAGACTTCTGTTACGGTGTTATTCTTCAATAATTACACTGCCTCGTGGGGAGAATCTTTCTAAAATTTTGAAAAATTTGAAGTTGCCCAATAGCCCTTGTACAGTTGTACTGAACCACAGAGAAACTTCTGCCGCTATCATCAATACTTAAATTACTGGAGTCCGACGTGTCCGCTTGAACAGACGCAACGCATCGGGGCGCAAAAAAAAAAAATCGTTGAATTTTATCAATCTGCACAAGATTGGGCTGGACCCACGAGTTGGAGCCCAAACTAAAAAACTTCCTTTAGGCTTGCTTTAGTACTTTTATTATTTTTTTTGGTACTTATAAACTTATATATTTTTATTATAAAAATCATTAAAATACCTATAAAATTATTCTTTTTATTATAAAACTTATTGAATATAGTAAAATAATAAATTTATAAGTAAACTTTATTATAGCAAAATATTAATGTCTAATAACATTTATAAAATTTTAGTATTAGATATTGAAAAATTAATTCATTTTATTACAACGAACATGTTGATACTGACTCTTTTGATCTTTAGATAAGCAGGATTTATACTTGCAGGCTATATTTTGATTACAAGAAAGGGGATTTATGATAAATAACCGAGTGGAAGAGGGATAATTGAAAAATAACCTTGTTTCATATTTTCTTTGATTTTCCTAACCAATCTCATCCCCTTTAACCAAAATACACATACTTCAATCTTCTCACATTCAAGGGTTTTAGAAAGAGAAAGATCGACTTTCCGAGGTCCGCTTCATGTTCTTTCCCATTGGGAATTGAAAGAGAAAAGACGAAACAACCTATGACACTTTCCGCCATGAATGCAAACGTAATGGAGTGAGGAGAAAGAATTTACCTTTTTTTAACTAATTTATTTCTATGCAAACACATTTATGCATGTGTTGAATAGGGACCAGTCCTTGGAACCGGGAATTCTCCATTTCAATTTATATTGCGATAGAGGGATATCTCATAATAGGTCAAAATCAAGAAGAATCCAATTTGCTACACTTGTCAATCCTCTTACAAAATTATATTGATTCGGTCCACGTCGGTTATAGAATTCCCCAATTCTAAAAAAAAAGGATCGGAAAAAAAAAAAGAATTATACTAATTTGGTCCATGCCAGCAAGCTCGTAATGAGCCAACTATCAAATATTGTTCACTTGTAACTGGCCAATAGTCCAAGCCTATCAGACTATTACAAGATAATAAATTGAATAGTTGACCCGTTATAGACTAATAGGTTTGGACTGTTAGCCCATAATGGGTCAATTATCTAGCTCGTTATCCTGTAACTATCTGTTAGGCCTGGACCGTTAGTCCATAACAAGCTATCGGTCCTAATTCTATGTAATGGGTTTTGAACTTAATTTTGTAATAAACTCATTTTAACCCATATATATTTTAAAAAATTCTACCAAAATAATTCATGACTTTCAACATATTATTAACTTAAATTTGATTTTAAATGATAGTAAAAGTTGTATGAAGTAAATGAGAGAAGGAAACGAGGTTGGTTACGCAAATCAAAGAAAATTTAAATATGATTAGTTTTCATTAGGCGCCCTCCCATTTAGTTATTCTCCACAAATCCCCTAAAAGAAAAGGCTTGATAACGAGCTCTCTCAAGTGGGCTATTTCAATTATAGTCATTTTCTTTCATGTGGGCTTTTTGTGCGGTTGTTTGTGCCTGGTAGTGGCACCCGCAAAAAAGCATGCACCAACTTTCGCTTGTAGGTATCATCGAGAAGAAGTCTCTTTCATTGTTCTGCACGGAGAGCACTTGTGAAATGCACTAACAAAAAACGACACTACCCTAATCAATCAACTTAAGAACTAAACCTGGAGCTTTATACCTATTTAATTTAATTACTCGTTATTAATCATCCCCACGATGGGTTAATGGCTAATGAGCTAGCCATGCGATAATGACGCCAATTTGTCTTATCGTTAATCAATTTTCCACTTATTTGTTTTCAGACATAATATATATAATCATTGAATAGGCATGGCGGCACCAAAGATCATTAGCCATAATCTTACAAACAAAACCACACCTAAGACATAACATGATCAAATTATATATCGAAGAATTATAAGATGATCAAATTCAATGGATTGAATATTATTAAGAAAGGGTTGAAACAGGTGGATTCCAGCAACGTTTAGCTTATGGAGCAAAGTTATGGAAGTAATTGAAAGACACTTTATAGATTCGAAAGATGGAGGGTCCCAATTCAATCAGAAGTTAGATATGTGGAGCATTTTGCATGTAAATTAATCGTGGTTTGTGTTTGCGTGGAAAGGGCTTTGCCTTTCAAGCTGTAAGGAGAAAACAAAGAGATTTGGATCTTAAAAAAGCCAAAACTTTTGGAGCATGCATGCATACATGCCTTAGCCTTAAATATCTTACCATTTTCTTAAGTTCATGGTTCGGATAAACTGCCATAGTTTAGCTATATTAGTTAGGTCATGCATTAGATTACACTTGTTATATTTAATGGATATTATAGAAAATATAAAAACAATCAAAACTACTGAGGCGATTTGAAAAATAATTACACATTTAATTAAATGTTATGACCACAATATGATGGACTGCTAAGTATTTTTTATTATCTAAGTACTAAAAGATAACAATTCGAAAACCCAAAAAAAGTTATCGAGCGTTTCAGATCGAAAGCCAAAAAAAAAATTGTTGGTATGTAATGATAGTATCTATTTTTTTTTGCAAAATGATTATTTTTCGAGTGATCATCATAATTCTAATCTTTTTTTTTAAACGATCTTCTTTTATTTTGTTTTATTTTATTTTTCAAACCTATCGAAGTCTAATTAATTTCCGCCCTAAATTCACTAGAAGCATTAATATTTTGACGTCAATCTTTCAATTTAATAATTTTAAAAAGAAAGTTAATACTTATCATCATACTCTTATTAGTTGTTAACTTTTGTGTTGTTATTATTCATGTTAATGTCCACACCTAGAATCAAATGGCTTGTGATAAAAGCTATCACATTCATATGGGTTTGCCAGTCTCACATTGCTGATTCGATAACAGAGGAATAATTATGTTTTCTTGTGATGGTTTACTTGATTTGTTTCTAACCAACAAAATTAAAGGGTCAAATCAAGTCAAGTCGTATTCTTATGCGTACAAAATATGCAAATTCAACACTCGATCGTGGAGTACCAAAATAGAATGTCATTTTCTCGTCGTTATTCTTTTGCTTGAGGACCATTAGTTAGTTCTATTGTTTAAATCTTCGGCTTTGCCGCATTGTAAAGTAGATTTGATCAATAGACTTGCATTTATGTGGAGACCTTTGCATAAAGAGATATAATGGATAAAAAGAGCCGAAATGAATATTATAGAGCAGTAAAGACACGTACTTCATGTTTTTGACAACCCATCTAACACTTACATGTTATCCTAATGAATAAATGATGCGAGACAAATTAATATATGTCTATAGTTATACTCACATAATAAGGTTATCAACTATGAACAAGCTGTGTTTTGTATAAATGTATAGTCACTGCATTCTATGTACATTCACTTTTATTTTCAGCTCCACCGCAAAACTTGCTTAAGAGGTTTAAGCTAATCTTATATGCACATCTAAACCATACAGCACAGCTCAGATACCATGCGAAGAATTGGGCCTAATTTCAGCACAAAAGCTAGCTTAAGAGTGAAGATTTATTCCAACCTTATATATAAATTCAAATCAGTATTTTTAGCTAATGTGAGACTTCAATATAACCAAATTAAATAATTTATTATTATTATTATTTAGTTAACTTGTTGTTAGATGTGTTGTCATACGTGTGCCCTGTTTGTTAGACATAACGATCTAAAAAATATAAATTAAAAGAAAATTGGGCTAAAAAAATATAATTTATCATATTTGACGATCGAATTGACCAGTTTAACTTGTTAATTTGTTAACTTTGTAGTTTATCCCTTTAGCAGCTTATATCAAACATATTTTTGTCTCTTAAGTTGAAAATTAGAAAGAATATCTTAACTTGAACAGTACCGCAATTAACCCACTAATCTATCACTGTATGAGGATCTTTCTGCAGCTTTGCGCCATCTTTCCAGTCGTTATTTTGATTAGTGGCTATAAAGTGAGCAACCTCGTGTGTTCTTCACTTTATGTTTTATCAAAGGCAGAACTTAGCTAGTGGTGGGCCGGATGTCGACAGTGCCAATAAAGCTTATTCCTCGTGACCGCGCGAGTGCTACTTTTACAAGTTCATTAGCGTCTCTGTATATCTTAATAAAGACTCTCTTCTGCCCCCACCATGTCTACTTGGAAAACGATGTCGATATCATCCCCTAGGTACAGTGGTGATGCGATGCATGCATGGTTTTCCATGTCTCAGCAACGTAACATCACCGATCAAGCAATCGATAAATAATGTTTTTGATCTTGAAGGTGATGTGAAAGTGATGGTATAGCTGTAAAGATTCTCAGCTTTATAAAATAAAGCCCGAAAGTTCTGATATATATTACAGTTGTGAACATTTTGAATTACAAACCTTAATATACAGCTTTTCACTTCATACTAAAAGCAACTCGATTCAATATTTCAAACGATAATATAAAATATTTAGGAACCCCCACAGTGATTTTTTGTGGGTTAAAAAGGGTTTAGGGTTTAGTCCCTTTCCTAACCACCGTTGGTTACATACTCAACTTTCACCATTTTAATTACTATATTCGAAGCTTAATATGCAGAGGGGTCTTTCTACACTTCACTGAATCACTTTCAAAAGCGGCGGACCACACGGCATGCTACAGGTTTCTTCATCTCGAGAGAGAGCTTCAAGGTCTCAGAGAGGTCAATTGGCTGTGATGGGAGCCACCTGAACTGATGGAGAAGCCGGGCAAGCCACAAGTGCACGGTGGCTAAGCCCAAAGCCTTGCCAGGACAAACCCTGCGACCCGATCCGAATGGAGCAAGCCTTAGATCCGAGCCCATAATGGACATGTTCTCTTCGATGAATCGTTCGGGCTTGAATGCCCATGGATCCTTCCAGATGATTGGGTCATGGGTGATGGCCCACATATTGACCATTGCGGTTGTGCCAGCTGGCACGAAGATCTTGTCTACGTGGACATCATGAATGGCCAGACGGGCCCATGACAGTAGTGGGCCTGGAGGGTGCAGTCGGAGAACTTCTTTGACTATGGCTTGGAGGTAAGGGAGGTTTGGGATGTCTGAATCCTGAACAAGCCTCTGGTGGCCAACACACGTGTCGATCTCTTGTTGAACTTTTGCTTGGATGTCTTGATGTAGAACCATCCTGGCCATGGTCCATTCAAGCAGTATAGCCACTGTATCTGTTCCTCGAAATATCATTTCCTATGTGATACCATAAAACAAAGAGTTAAAAGATGTCGGTGTTATTTTTTTTATCATTATTTTATGAATGATATTATACTTATAAATTATAAAAAATAATAAAAGAAATAAAATGATTGACATTTATGATAGAACTTAAAAGAAAAGTCAATCTATAATTCACGATGTTACACTTACATATTATTAAAAATAATTAAAAAAAAAAAGAGAGAAATAGGATGATTGACATTTATGATAGAATCTAAAAAAAAATAATAAAAAAAGGGTCAATCAAAAATTCATTTTTAAAGCTTTCATTGGTAATGTCAACCTTGAAAGCTACGAAGTCAGCGAATGAAGGTTAATAGCGGTGCAGAGTGTGCACTGTGCAGTCTTTGTGAGGTGAAAATTTAGAGAATAATAAGTCCATCTATTGACTGTATATGGGTAAAGCTAGGGGAGGAGGAGGAGTGATGATCTATATGAGACCGATAGGAATCATCTGTCGAGCAAACCGACAGGAAAAGAACGATTAGGCAACAAGGAAAAGTTAAAAAGAATATAGAGACCCATCAACTTTTAATAATAATCATTAAAAACAAAAACACACAAAGTCAGTCAGAGATTCTGAAAATGATCTTTTACGGTGATTTAGATATCTGGCAAACATGTTTTGTCATTTTTGGCAAGATTTTACAAAGCCCTCGAAGATTGTTTATAATTGCCAAAAAGCCACATATTCACTAAAATCCAAACTTATTCACCATTTATTATAAGCACACATAAAATTAGCCTGAATATAATATGATATTCACATGTTAACACAATGATCTTATGAACCAACAAACAGAATTTGATTAAATCAACTTTCTCTCTCCCTCAAAGTGAGAGAGAGAAAGAGTCCTTACCCACAAAATGGCCACCATGTCCGCATCAGTCAACTGATCCTCTTGAGGCAAGGAGAGCAATGCAGTAAGGAAGTCATTTCCACCGCTAAGCTGCTCTTCACTGTGACTTTTTTTCCTTTCTTGAACAATATGCCCCACAACAGAGGCAACCCTACCCGCCAATACGTGGCACCTTCTTTTCACTCCGTAGAAGTCCAAAAATTTTAAAGGAAAATGATCCTCCCAATTGAACTTTGTGATCAACTCATACGCTTCTTTAACCATGGAACTAAAATTTTCCTTCTCTAAACGCACACATGAACTGCCAAACACACTCTCTAGCATGTTACTTAGAGAACCTTTTTGCAATATCTCTCTAAGCATCACAACTCCTGTCATCTCCATCTCCTCACTCACTTTCGCCAACATTTGGTCGGCTAAACGTTGTCGTATCTCCTCCAGACCGGAGATTCTCCTGGGGGAGAACATGTGATTTGCGGCAATTTTACGTAGGTGGCGCCAGTATTGTCCAGAGGGAGCAAAGCCAATGGCACGCTCAAACATCAGCAAGCGAGCTGATTCTTTGATCGGACGGTCGGAAAATGAAGACCCTGATAGGATTTCCCTAGCAGTGTCCGGATGGCTACTGATGATCACACGCGTTGCACCTAGACTGAATGCCATCAGCCTAGTTGCCCCAAGTGAAGCTGCTATGGAAGCTAGCTTGCGATGTGCCAGTGAACCCATTTGCGGCAAAGTGCCCAAGACGGGCCAGCCAATTGGACCACGAAGTTGTGGAGAGCTTTCGTTGTGGTAATTTCTCCATGCATAACCTCCAGGAACTTGACAGAAATTTAGGAAAAAAGGGAATAGTAGAGAGAAAAATGAGAACAGAATGAGAGTTGGAGGCCATGGAAACGTTTGTGTGTCTACAAAACAAAAAAAGAGACAGACGCCAAAAGCTAGCATGTAACAATTCTTCATTTTGAAACTCGAAATGGGTCGATTGATAATAGAGAAAAAAGCTAATAGAATTGTCTAGAGACGGACGTCTGTCGTGAGGAGATTGCATGATGGGTGATTCGTATTTATAGTACAAAAAGCGATCCTGGTTAAGAATGTGGTTAATTAACTAACCATAGTGATCAGTAAAGTAATAAGGGTTAAGCGCTTAGCAAAGCTTTTATCAAGACTCAAGCTAAACTAGATTCATTAAAGTTGTAACATAAAATATGGCATTTTATCAAACTTTTCAAGTTAATGCTACAATGATATATAATGAAATTAAACTATAGATAAAGAACAAATAAATGGCAGGCTGGAAAGTCATTATAAATCTCCACTGTAAAGTCGTCATGCGTTCGCAATTTTGTTTTCCCTGTCGTATCGTGAAAATTATTTCTTCTTTTTAGCAAAATTCGTGCTCCAAAATCACTTGGATTTCAATTTCATCAAGAGAATAACTAGTGGAAAGGAACGTTCCTTTCTCGCACAGGCTGTTAAAAATTCAGAAACAGACAATTCAATATAAATCAGCCCTCACCACATAAACTAATTAATCATATTATTTCTTAAGCATGAAAAGAAAATTAAAAAAAAAATTGAATTGAAATGCGACACTTTATCCACATAATATGGAGCAATGTTTACAGATCTTCAAGTTCATTTTTGTGTCTCTCTTTTAGACATTCTCTCCCAAAACATTGTTAAGGTTAATGCATACCTACAATGTGCTGCCATGCCAAGCGTGCGACCTGCAGCTGGTGGCACATGCATTTCACATGGTATATTCAGGAACAAAAGTTTGATTAGAGGAGTAGAAAGGCTAGAAGAACAACTTGTTCAATAAAAGTGACTAGGCAGGAGACTAACCAACATATATAACGTTTCCGGGGGTGGTCGGTGGTACAAGGTCACAAAACAAGCTCGTGTTCGAGACCCAAATTCAGAACCACCACGTGACAATCGCTTGATTATAGGCTGGTAGACCAGTCTTCATTTGGGGTAAATACATAGACACCCCCGAGGTTTGGTCTAAGTAACAATCTTACCCCTGTTATTAATAAAGTAACATAGACAC
>JANLJB010031181.1:0-60033 GCA_026212285.1 Bursera cuneata
AGGGTGAACCAGATAACCTAATCTTTGACCCAACTATATCGGGTCAGACCATTAAATTCCGTGCAGAGCATGATTGTGGGAGGAAAGAATGTTGCTGTGAGGTGAAAAAGTGTGGAATTCATTTATTGTACGTCCAAGATTGTGATGATTCAATTGAGAAATCAACAGAAGTTTTAAATGAGGAAAAGGAAGAGGAACCTAGAGAAACAGCACCCAAAGTTTTAAGTCGGATGAAGAGGAGGTGGAAGAGGAACGACACCCTCAAGTTTTTCACTAGTTTTTGGAAAATTCGAACTCGGATAGGAAGAAAGAGGAGGAGAAACAATGGTGTAGCCCAAATTTCAACTCTAATGAAGAGGAGGAGAAAGAATAACCACACTCTAAGAGATTGAAGTTTTCCGATTCAAAATAAGTGCGTGCTTCTACACAAGAGTAATAACCCTTTCTTCTATATCTCATTTTACTTGGTTTGTTCTCTGCCACAGCATGCATTACAACTTAAAGTGATCCAGGCCATTTTGTTATTTATGTTCTAAAATTTGAGTTACTTTCTATAAGATTCATTCCCCGGCTAGATGAATAATTTGTTTTCAATTTCCTAAATCATCTTTAACTCTAAATAATTTAAACCTTCCATGACACTCTCAAATATCATTCAACTATAGAATTAAAAGAATATTATGAGTTTTTAATAATTTATTCTGACCAATACACTTTTACATCCTAAAATATCATTTATACTCGATTGAAGAGAGATGTTGTTATAAGTGATTGTTTATTAATTGTCTGCGTAGGATATGATTGGTTCTAATGATGAGATTTATTAGAATCACTTTCTAATTTAGCATATGGATTTTAATTTGTTCAATATATGTATTGCTTTCTGCATCAAGATGTTTGATTTGCTTTCAGTATTGTCCCAGTTTAAAATCCTTTTGCAGAAGTGCTCTTTGAAATTGAAGGTACATCGATTCCTGTTTTTCCTCTGTTTTGAAATTGGTTAGGTATTATCAAATTATCAATTACTTCGATTATGTCTGAGCTTAAAATCCCCTCAACAAGAGGCAAGAAGGACAGAGATTGAAAGTCTAAATCCATATAAAATTGAGCCCCCAGTTTGAAACTGCAAAACAGCTTTTGGTGGATGCTCTAGAGTCTGGTGCAGATTTGCAAGTGTATGCAATTCTGTTTTCCAATTTGAAACCTCCTCTCCAGGTTCTTTTTTGGACTTTGTATTTATAGTCATTTTCATTGTTGTTTTGATTTTATAAAGCTTTCAGTATTGTTAAATGAAAGCAGACTAAGAAACCCTTGCTCTACATATGAAGTATCAAAAGAAATAGTTACTGTTTTACACTTTTCAAGCAATAAAATTGGGAGTTTATTACTGTGATTGGCAGGAACCAGAACCAGAGGTGTAGTAAGTAAAATAGACGGCGCTTCCACAGACCAGAAAGCTCTTGCCGCTGTTCAGGCTCATTACACAAAACAACGTCCACAAGAAACAGCTAATTTTCAGTGGGTTACATTCAAATGATCAATCAGTACATACTGCTATGGTAATTGCTCTGGCACAGCATGCTGCGTTTAGTTTTGATGAACACGATTTCTTTCCTTTGAGGCAAGGCATGGAAGCAAAGTAGGAAGAGGAAGCTTTTGTCTTGCTCTTCGGGGGTTCAAACATTTCGTAGAACGGGGAATAATAGCGTTAAATGCACCCTCCATGCTGTTTCATTAATTTTTTATTTTTTTAAAAGGTAGAATTACATTTTGCCTGGTAACAAACTATTAAGGATCTTTCTTTTATATTCTGATTAAAAGACGATTCTATTTTTTTTAAATTAATTATTTTCTACTTAATATGACTAAATTTTTTCTAATAATATTTAGCAATGACTTGATGGTATTTAGTAACTAAAAATCTTGATTGATTGATTTTACAATAGATATTTAAATCATTAAATTTAAAAGATTAATTACATGGCTATATATATATTTAAAAAAAAATTGCTCACTTTTTTATTCAATTTCAAATTAAATAACTTTTTTAGTAGTTATAACACTGAAGAAAAATTCTACAATGATTATTTATATGTTTTAATATTTGATACTAATCTCTGACTTTTAAAATTTTATATTTATAACTTGTTATAGTTTTACATATATTTATATGATTTTGGTTAAATCTATATTTTTATAACTATAAATATTTTTCTTCATAATTCTTATAAAAATAATATAAACAAATAAATCATAACACTTATATTACATCGTTTAGTTACATTATATTTACAAATATAAAGATCAAACTGTTTGATTAGGATTATTTAATAATAATAATAATAAGGTCTAAAAGAATAAAAAAATATTGTTGTTTTAGAGTAAACTTCCCAAACCTCCCTTGAGGTTTCTAAAAATCTCATACAACCTTCTTAGATTTTCAAAAATACCCGACACCTCTCTTGTTGCTATCTTTTTTGTTAACTACATCAATAAAATTGAGATTTTAACGAAATTACCCTCTAACTTTAAGTCAATTTTTTTAATTAAAAAATGTCAATATATTATACAAAAAAATAATATAACCAAAAAAAAATACTATCATTCAAAATTAATTTAATTATCACAAAATAAGTAATACACAAAACAAATACAAAATGCTAAAAAATTAGTCAAAAAAATGATATCCTATGAATTTAAATAAAAATTAGACAAAAATAACTTAACATTCAAATAAAATATAATTTTTATTTAAATTTTAAATAAGGAATTTTTAAATTTAAATACATTTTATAAATCAATTACAATATAAATTAGCTGTTACAATTTATTCTTAATTAATATTAAATATTTTAAGAGTAAATCTTTATTTTCTTAATTAAATTAGAATCGTATTTCCTTAAATAAATTTTTCATTTATTAATAATTACTAAATTTCTTAACTTTTTTATAATTATAGTATAAATAATTAATAAATTATTTTTCAAATTTTAAAAAAATTGTAAAATTCCGGTGACAACAGTGGCCAGTCAGACGGTGTTCGCAGTCGCCGACAACAACCTCAGTGACACGTGGATCGTCACCCCTCAACCCATGGTGATCACCGTTCGGAGCTTTGTCCTTCCATGGAAGTTCCATTGGCAAAAGATTCTTCGGTTGGTCGCTTGCTATGGATCTCTAACTGGATCGCTGGAAAACTTGTCCAAGTGCAATAAACGGCGAATGCTACGTCAATAGAACTTATTCAGAATGATAGATCGCTAATCGCCGATTCACACTGTTCTTATTTCAGGTTTCCTTGCTAGTATGATATCACAAATTATGATTTTCTTGGTACAGGAATTATAGCGGGCACTTGACACCACTATTTGTTTCCCTGGAGATGAAATTCCAAGGTGGTTCAAGTTTCGAAGTACAGGATCTTCTCTAACTCCCTGTCTGCCAACGGATTGGATGAATGAAAGCTTTCTTGGTTTTGCTATGTGTGCTGTTGTAGCATTTCCAGACCATGATCATGATGGTGGCAAGAATATTAATGTCCGTTGGGAGTGCGTGATTGAAGATGAAGATGGCATAATGGAAAAGTGCGTTGGCCATTTGTTTTCTTGCGACAGTAAGTATGATGTACGTGTACCCACTAATATTAAGTCAGACCATGTATTCTTGGAGTATAATTTGCGTATGCTTAGAAAGAGTGAACCAGGTAACCCAATCTTTGACCCAACTACATTCGGTCAGAGCATTAACTTCCATGCGGAGCATGATTGTGGTAGGAAAGAATGTATCTGTGAGGTGAAAAAGTGTGGGATTCATTTGTTATACATCCAAGATTGTGATGATTCAATGAAGAAATCCACAGAAGTTTTATTGAGGAAGAGGAAGAGGAATCTTGTGGAATACCACCCGAAGCTTTAAATCGGATGAGGAGGAAGTGGAAGAGGAACAACCCCCTGAAGTTTTGCAGCACGTTTTGGAAAATTGCAACTCTGATAAGAAGAAAGAGGAAGAGAAAGAGGAACCACACTCTTCGAAATAAGTGTGCGCTTCTTCACAAGAGTAACCAACTCCCCTGTATTTATCATTTTACTTGGTTTGTTCTCTTTCATAGCATGCATTACAACTTAGTCTGATCTAGGCCATTTTGCTATTTATATTCTAAAATTTTTGTTACATTTCGTAAGACTCATTCCCAAAAAGATGAATAATTTGTTTTCAATTTCCTGAATCATCTTTAATTCTAAATAATTTAAACCTTCCATGGCACTCTCAAGAATATTATAAATTCTACATAATTTATTCTGACCAATATACTTTCACATCCTAATTAAATTTATTATTTATACTTGATTGAAGAGATATATTTTTTTAAGTGATTGCTTATAAATTGCTTACTTAGGATAGGATTGGTTCTAAAGTGATAAGCTAGATGCACTTTCTAATAAATATGGATTGTAATTGGGTTAATATATCTATTGCAATTTGCATCAAGATGCTTGATATGCTTTCAATATTGTCCCAGTTTATAATTCCTTTTGTGAAACCTTATAAGTTGAATTAATTTGGTGGAAATTTTGCGCATCAATTGACATATTGGTGAAATTTAGACAACAAAAATGCACTCTTATATTTCTTTTGCTACATGCCTACGTGTGATCTGTTGTGCGTTTTTATTAGTCTGGTAAAGAAATCACAAATCACTGATAGTTTCTTTGTGATGGCCCTTGTATTGACTTTCTGAACACATTGATCTATTTTGTTAGTTATCATTAATCTTGTTGTTTCCTTACTCGTTTCATCTCATCAGAGTTGCAACTTGCCAATGAGTATGACTGTGGCCTTCAATATTGTTACAAAGTATTCTTAGGAATTAGTATTGAATTTTTACTCGTAAGTTATTACCAATTTTAATTAGTTTAATGAACTTTCTCCACTGCTACATATCAAGAAATGCTCTTCGAAATTGAAGGAAACTCAGTCCCTGTTTTTCATCTGTTTTGAAATTGGTTAGTTATTATCAATTTCTTCTGTTATGTCCGGACTTAAAATGCCCTCAACAACAGGCAAGGAGGGCAGAGAGTGAAACTCTAAATCCGCATAGAGTCGGAGCCACCAATTTGAAACTGCAAAACTGCTTTTGGTGGATGCTCTCTCCAAAGTCTGGTGCAGCAGATTTGCAAATGTATGGAAGTCTGTTTTCCAATTCGAGACATCCTCTCCAGGTTCTTTTTTGGACTTTGTGTTTATAGTCATTTTCATTGTTGTTTTTATTTTATAAAGCTTTCAGTACTCTTCAATGAAAATCACAGTAAATTTAGTTGGAAATTTCCACCAAGAAATTCCCGCTTGATCCTGGCTGACAACTCAAGTCTCAAAAGATTAAAATAGTTACTGTTTTTTACTTTAATTTTAAGTAATAAAATTGGGAGCTTATTATGGTGATGGCTGGAACCGGAACCACAGGAAAATAAATGGCGCTTCCACTGACCGGAAAGCTCTTGCCGCTGTTCAGGATCATTACAAAAAGCAACGCCCACAAGAAACAGCTAACGTCCAGTGGGTTACATTCAAATGATCAATCACTACATATTGCTACTGTAATTTATCCGGGACAGCAGCTTATGAAAAAAAGTATGAGTGAATACATTTACCACCACTTTTGGTGGGCCTCTCGATCAGTTGCCAGCTAGTCATCAAACATGATTCTTGGCCCAAAAACCACATGCAACTTACATTGACTTGAACGTTTTACTTTGACTCACTTGAAGACTTGCCCGGTAGTGTGAAAATTTGATTATAAAGTCGGGCATTTATGTAGACTAATAAAAAAATGATACTATTTTTCATAGTATATTTGTGCACATTATACGAATATGCTATTTTATAAGTATTAATTAGCGTTAATTAAGGTTTAATAAATAAGATTGAAACTTGCAGGTGCTTTTTTATTTTTATTTTCCTGGACTGATATAATTAATTAATATTCTGAATATTATCTAAATGGAATTTGGGTTGGGCTACGAAACTTACTTTGGAAACTCTCAAACGAAACGAAAGCCCAACGGGCATTTAAACATTTTTTTAGTATTTGGAAGACATGCCGAATTGCCGGTTCACGCTTACGCACACGACACACTACTTTTCTCTTCAACTCACTTTTCCCCGCGACCAAACAAACGATTAAAATTATTTTTCAAAAACTCTCGCATTGATTTGAGATGGAAAGCAAATGCAAAGAAGAATACTATCACAAATCTCTCACTCAAACAGGCTCAACAACTTCCGATTCACTCAATCCCTCTTCTTCTACTCGAGAGCAGACACAGATGATCCTATGTACTCGGACGTACCCAAACCTCGCAGGGACAAGTCGGAGAAAAAGCCGTATCCGATGCCCATCAAAGTCTTAATACGAAGAGCCACAGAGGAGGGACAAGCCAGAAAAGCCCAGCCTGTTAGGCTTCTTGGGCATCCACCTGCCAACGGCTTATTGGTCCTGAACTCGTCCCCGTAGCTCACCGAGTCTACCGAGCTCATCAATCCCTCCTCGCTGGCTTGTCAAGGCTCCTTCAAGTCATCCCCATTCAACGATGAAGGTAATCATACGATGCCCTTTTTTTTTGAGTGTATTTACTTTCTTTTGTTAAGCCAAACAAATGCTAACTGATATGAAAGCTATCTCGGAGAAATTAATTTCTGAAATTATTAGATTGACTGTCCATTGGAATGTATGGGAACAATAGGGATTCAGTGAAATAGTTTCAAATTAATAATTTTTTCAAGACATAATTAGGATTTTTTTTTGGGTACATTTGAAGGTCATTTGTGCTTCAGGTTCTGCTATGACGTTCACATTGGCCATGCTGGTCATGAAATCCGGACCTGCACTGGGCCGGAGAGCGGTTTTCGAAGTGCTACACATGTTTGGAGGAAAGGAAGAGTTAGTGATGTGGTATTCTTCCCTAAATACTTCCATCTTCACGATCATGTTGGGAAATCAAGAGTTGTGCATGACGAGAGGCATAGTGTCCCAAGACTTCCTGCCATTGTAGAGCTCTGCATACAACCCGGTATAGACCTTGAAAAGTACCCTACAAAGAAAAGAACAAAACCTGTATATTCTGTTGAAGGAAGAATCGTAGGTTTTGAGTCTGTTGGAGAAGATAATGACATAAATGGAAATTTGAGCTTAATTTACGGGAATGTAGGTGCCCAAGTAGAGCCTGATTTGCGAGCTGAGATTGATGGAATTGAGAGGAATTTGGATTCGGAGGAAAAAGGTGATTGGCTGGATCAATCAAATGATGAAGAAGCGGAGAACTTAAGGGAGTTGAGTATTAGGACATTGGACTCTTGGTTTGAAATGATGTCAGGGGCAAAGAAGATCATGGAGAAGTACAGTGTGTGGACATCTGGATATTGTCCTGAGGTTCAGGTTGGTCCCAACGGTCACAAGGTCAGGATGTGCAAGGCGTCCAAGCACCAGTCTCGCAATGGTTTGCATGCGTGGCAGGAAGCAACAATGGATGATCTTGTTGGTCCCAATTATGTCTGGCATGTTCGGGATCTGAATGGTCCGGCTTTGGATAACCAGTTGAAGATGTATTATGGAAAGGCCCCAGCTGTTGTGGAGCTATGTGTGCATGTTGGTGCACCTGTTCCGGATCAATATAGAAGTATGATGAGATTAGATGTGGTTCCTCCTGAGCGTGAAGAAGTTGATCTCGTTGCTTGAGGTAGCGTTCCTTAAACCAGATAAATGATATGTATGAACCAGACTATTAGAGCTCCTGATCTTACCCTTTTTGTTTTGAAGATATTGCAAATTCATGTTCTATTGGGTTGAGCTGATTTTGGAGCTATATATGTCGTGAAGCTTTGAAAAGTTGGTCTCAAGCCTCAATATGTTGGGTGGTGTTGGCTCAGTTTGGTCTAGGTGTTCCTCAAGTGGACCAGTCCCAATTCCTCTTGATTTCCGATGCTCTGATAAATATCACTAGAGCAATTATGATTTGGAAGTTGATCTAGGGCAAGTGTTCGGATCTATTATGACATATCCATGAAGTGCTCAACGGACCTTTTGAATCTTTTTTTAATCTTATACAAACTTTTCCAGGCTTTCAATTTGTTAAAAAAAAATTTGTACAACCTAGTGTGTTCATATCTCAATTAGAAGTCCCTAAATGTACCTACTTTATGTCTTACATAGAACATATTCATTCCTTTATTCCAAATCACGCCAGTGGTTTCCGCCTCTTCTTTTAGCTGTCAAAGTTCAAATCTGCAGTGTGATGGGAGGTTGACATTTTTTTTGCCAATGCGTGAAAATAAACTTGCTGAGACAAGCATGAAGAAGCAATAGTGGATCTGTTTATGTATTTTTTTGACGGAAGTAGGAAATCATTATTGGTGTATACCTATCACCAATCTGGCAATCACAGGAGGTTTTAACAATCCTTGTTGTCTGGCTCATGGAATTTTCAGAAATCTGTACTGATAGAGAGATTGAGAGGTAAGATTTTATCAAAAAAATTGATCTCTGCTGAATATATCAATTGTCAGGTTCTGGAAACCGCTTATGAGAGGCAGTCCCCTGGACTTCTTGGATGCCATATATGTACTTTATTACCATGGTATCAAAACCTGGGAGCCTGATAATTTGACTTTCAGAAACATCAGGTTTTCATTTAGTTTGTAATCCGGCAATGAATTGGTGAAACTTTTATACATTGCAACTGAAAGTAAGGAAGTGCACTTTAATTGACTGCTACTTTAATTGACTACTATATTCCCTCCAATAAAAGTACATTTATGCAACAGAGCTCTGCTCTAGTCGCTTGTCACTCAAATGAAGTTCATCAACCCTGTGACCTTCCTCCAGGGTTCTTTGCACTTTACAAAGAACTATAATTTCAGGAAGAAAAAGGGTAACTTATTATCATGGTCAATATTATATCTACCATAGTTTTGAAGTGTCAAACTGGACATTCCCGCACTTTTTGGGGATTCAGAAGTTCTAGTCTGTGTCTGTATACTAAACAAGTCTTTGTAAGGTAAAATATGTCCTAAAGCGGACGTATATACATTGCCAATCACGGTAAGTATATGTACAATCTATCGCGGAGCGGTTTTATTGAAAGTTGGTGGTTTTCATTGAGCTATTGGTTCTGAATTTTAGTGGGCACGGAATGGAATGGCGGTTGTTGAACAGCAGGCGGGTGACTTGTAATGTAAGATATCAAAATTGTAAATAACACTTCTGACTGATTCAATTGTGTTGTAGCATGAAACGACACAACATAACACTTATTATAAGGGGTCTTATTTATAAGGAAAAGAGTAATTTATATGTAAGTTCGGATTTGATTTGCCATAGAAAACAAAAAATATCCAACAATTGTCAAAGATTAAGCAAATCAAAGAATAATTTATATAAGTAATTTAAAGAAAATAGCCATAAAGTAGTAAAATAATATTCAATGGTTTCCAAACCCATAAATTTGATAGAATATATTTTAATGAGAATAATTGAAATTGAAAGCTAATAATATAGATAGAAATAATAATAATTAAAAATTAAGTAGAGAAATTAAAAAAAAAAATTGTTGATTATGATTGATTTTGATTTTGATTTTGATTTGGTGCGCCAACAATATAAATACCTTCTTCCCTCGAGCACGCCGCGAAAGAAACTACTGTACCAAGCACAATCGCAGAGAGAGAAAGATCGAAAACAATACAACACAAATGAGCGGGGTTATTTTAAAGAAGCCAAAGCAAGAAGCAGAAGAAAACGGAGATGGTAACGGAGACGGAGACGGAGAGAACAGCAGAGAAGAGCAAGAAGAGGCATTGGTCGCTTTGATCGAACACCGTACCAAAGAGGTTCAACATCTCAGGCAGCGTATCTCCTATTACAAATCTCAGGTTGTTCCACTGCTTATCCATTCATTTTTATTATCTTTATACAATCTATTCATTTTTCAATATAAATAGTCCTACTTTGTTGTCGTATCTGATTTTTGCTTGGCTATGTTAATATCCGGAAATGATTTTCTTTTTATTTTTTTGGTTATTGAAGTTGGTCAACTTTTGGACATTTTATTGAAGCATCTAGAGATAGTTCTGTTTCTTTTGGTTGGTTATTGTTTTTTCAACTAGAAAGAAAGCATGTGAAGGAGATGACAAAAGTTTCTTTCTTTTTCACTTTTTATTCAGAAATGATATGAATGAAGGATAAAGTTTACAATTTTAGGTTTCTGTTCATTTTCTTAGGCTTAGAAATGCCAAAAAAAAAAAAAGATCAACTCAGGCATGGAGATTATTTAGTGATTGTTGTTATGTTGATTGTGATTTTATTTTTGATAAAACCTTGCCTTAATTGAGTGTTGTTTGGCTAATATTAAGTCAAGGGTTTGATTCATTCGGACAACTTAACTAACCAAAAGCCACAAGTTTTGTGCTTCTTAAAGTATGTAGGTTTCGATGAACTCGAATTCAAGTCTGCTAAGCTGGTTCGGAGGATTTTTTTGTTTGGAAAGAAAATGGGTTGATTTTAGTTGTATGTTTCAAGCTATGAGTTATGTGTTTTGTGGGAAGTGAATGTTTGCTTGTTGCTTAGTCTATTTGATATTTTTCGAAGAAAAATATTGGCTAATCATTTAATTGGAAAAGACCTGCAGCTTGATGATTCAGAGAAGAGGTTGCAAGACTCGCAATCTAAATTGGCTCGTCTTCGAGGCCGAGATAATGCAGTATTGTCTAAAAGTTCTCCAGCTAACGAAACTAAAAATAGTAAGGTGCAGAGTAGATCGATCGATCCTGTACATGTTGATAAAAGCCCTTCTAGAAACCAACCTCAATCAAGAACGGAACTTGTAATTCCTGCTGTGAATCCTAAGATTTCTCAACCTATAAAATCAACATGGTCTAGCATGAAAGATCCGGTTGGTTCGAGTTCTCAAACAAGTCCTGCCACTCATTCTAATAGTGTTGTAAAAGTAAAGGGGGATGAAGTTTTGGAAGTTCAAGATAGAGGAACAAAAAGGAAGTTTGGTAACCTTCTTCACCTTTTGAATTGCACTGCACTACTAATTATCTTTTTTTTTTTTTTTTTTTTTTTGGATTAAATTTTTGATTTNCACCTTTTGAATTGCACTGCACTACTAATTATCTTTTTTTTTTTTTTTTTTTTTTGTGGATTAAATGTTTGCTTTGCTTTTGCATCATATGTTGTTATACTTCTCTCCTTCATGGTTTCAACTATATGCAATTGGTGTTCATCAATTATTTTGTGTATTTCAGAGCAAAAAGAACATAAGGAATTGGTTCCACTGGTGCGCAGCAGCTCTTCACCTTCCACAATTTATTGCCACGCAAGCAATCACATCTCTAGTCAGCACAAAAGAAAGTTGAGAAGTCTTTCGTTGTGCCCAGTGAATGAGCAGCTTTTTGTGACTAGGTAAATAGCTATTTGATTAGAAACTTTATGCTATGTTATTTGAAAGTTATACTGTACGATTGAAGCTCTCTCTCTTTCTTTTTTTTTAAGGTCTTATTGCATGAATCATAAACACTGTATTTTGTTTGTTGTTTTTTGACTTCTTTATAAGACTAACAAAGGTTGTGACATTCCACTTTCAACTCAACTAATGCAGTTGAACTTTTGGCTTTGTACATAAGCATGATTTCTGTTTCACTAGTTAGTTTTGTAATTTTAAGGGAGCAGCATGAAGCGTGGGTGGGCATGCATATCTTGCACATCTTTTTGGGTATACTTTTTTTTTATAGTGTAAAGTACCTTTTGGTTTCTTATCTTCATCTTAAAATTGTTTAAAAAAGTTGTAAAATAACTTATGGCAATAATTTACTGTCATTTTCTTTTGTACAATTCTCCAGGAACTAACTTTTGCTGGTGATTTGGAAATATTGCAGTGCATTGGATGGAGTGGTTAACTTGTGGCAGCTTCAGGCTAGAGGGTAAGACTCAAATATTTGTTGTTAACTAATAACTTTTGCTCCATTAGCTTAGACTTTCAGTAGTACTCCGTGAACTTATGGTTATATTTATCATACAATTGAACTTATAATTATATGATTGTGTTCTTTTGATAATGATATTTGGCATCTGATGCTCTGTTAAAATAACGCACATAACAAGAACTTCATAGAATGGTGAAACATTGGCAAAAATGTTTATTAAGTGGGTTTTTCAGTATTATCTAGTGATAGCCACAGAAATTGTGGGAAAAAAAGAATAATTTAGAACATATGTTATGGGTGACCAAATGCCTTTTGATGTTCTTAATTGATTAGCTGAAGTTTTGAACTTTCTGGATCATATTCTTCATGTAAGGCATTATGATAATATATGTTTCAGATTGTTTTCTGGAAATCATCTCTTTAATTTTAATTAATGCCAATTGGTTAAAGCATAATTTTATTATTTATTTATTTTTATTTTTGTTCAAGCAGTTGGAAGTTTGGCATTTGCTTTCAGAGTGTATTTTTGTTTGGCAAAGTGGTGTTTGAAAAATAGAAATCTCATCTTTACTCTATAGAATTCATTGCAGTTTCATTATCTAATTTCCTCGTGGAAAAACTAATTTTCCCTCTCTTTGCCATGTGATGTGTTGGGTTCTCGTGTATTGCAGGTCAGGTGCATCTTTTCTTAATTCTACTGACTGTGTATCACCAAAGCAGAGGAGGTGGCCTGAAGATATCGCCTGGCACCCGCTCGGAAACAGCCTTTTTTGTGCATACACTGCTGATAGTGGGGATTCTCAGATATCAGTTCTAAATCTGAATAAAACACATGGGGTAAGGGTTATGTTAAAGTAGATTAAATCAAATTTGCAACTTTTGCATGTTAAATGGTGGGACTTGCGTAGCTAAAGTTATAACCTGATGAGCACACAACGGCAATATTTAAAGAAATGTTCTCCTTCAGATAGTGTATTCTGATGTCTTATGTTTGTGCATAACAGAAAGCTCGTGTAACTTTCCTGGATGATAAACCTCATGTTAAGGGTATTATCAATAGCATAATTTTTTTGCCCTGGGAAAATGCCTGTTTTGTTACTGGTGGTAGTGATCATGCCGTTATACTTTGGAGTGAGAGAGATGCTGAGAATTCATGGAAGCCAAAGGCGCTGCACAGGAATATGCATTCCTCTGCTGTCATGGGAGTTGCTGGGCTGCAGCAAAAGCAGATTGTATTGTCTGCTGGTGCTGACAAGAGAATTATTGGGTTTGATGCAGGAGTTGGAAGAGCAGACTTTAAGCATCAAATAGATAGTAAATGCATGAGTGTTCTGCCAAACCCATGCGACTTCAATCTCTTCATGGTTCAAACAGGGTAAGAACATACATCTATTCTATGATGATTATCTTGTCTATTTTATTTTGTGTTTTATTTTTTAATTGGTCTCTATTCTATCCTAGCAGAATCTTATTTAACTTTTGGTGGCACATCTGGCTGTGCTACCCTTTGGATCTTTAATATGCCTGTTTATTAATGTATTTTGAGTATTAGTTTTCAACTGTTTAAGGAATAAGTAAACCTCCAAATTTACTGTACTTCATTGAAACGATTGAATTAACTTGAAATACCTTAGGGACTAGTCTGTTACAATTGTTTGGTAGAAGGAATTGAATTATAAGTTATCTGATTTATGAACCTTTACTTTGCTGAGCCACTCATCCAATATGATTAAAAAATTTGAGAATTTGAATGTCTCCTGAAGGTTGTATATCTAACATTCTAAATAAAATGTATGTAAATTGGGGTCGTAGATTTATTTTTATTTGCTTGATTTGGAATTGTGTCTCCTTTTTGGGGATATTTTTGGGATATATTAAAGGAGAAACAGTGATTCTTGAAATAATATTTTGAAAAAACACCCTCTCTATGGACCCTACTTTCTTCTAAAAATGACAGCCCATGAGGGATAATCTCGTCAAAAGTGGTTTTTGACATGGCTTACCAAACCCTTAAGTCCAGCTTTAGTTTTTCTAGATCGCTTTTAGACCTCCCAACAACAATAATTCCAAACAGACTTGTAATTTAATTGCTTTTGAATACTCAAATTCTATGACTTTTGGATTTGAATTCCAGGATTATTGAATATGGTAGCAATCATGTGTCTTATGGTCATTTCGAATGGCTGTAATTGTAAGCTAATTCAAAACAGTGTGCGGTGGTTTAATAAGAATTCAACCAGGAGATTGTAGGTTGTAGCCTTGAGATTAAAAGGCCATTTCCTTTTATAAACCCTGTAGCTCGTCTTCATTGGTTTTTGATGTGTTACTACCTGAAACTTTTGAAAATTGACAATGAGGGTTCTTGTATTCAGGACCCCTGGGAGGCAGTTGCGGTTGTTTGATATTAGATTGAGGCAAACTGAAATTCACGCTTTTGGATGGAAGCAAGAAAGTAGTGATTCCCAGTCAGCTCTGATAAATCAGGCTTGGTCTCCTGATGGTTTATACTTATCATCTGGTTCAGCAGACCCTGTGATTCACATCTTTGACGTCAGATACAATTCTCACAAGCCATCCCAATCAATAAAAGCTCATAACAAACGGGTCTTTAAAGCTTGCTGGCATTATTCTTATCCACTTCTAATTTCTATATCTTCTGATCTGAACATTGGATTGCACAAGATTTAGAATTTCATGCCTGTGGGATGAAATTTCTCTGGTTTTGCTTCGGTGCTTCTCGTTTCGCTTCCACAACGAAGCTTTGTAACTTGTTTTCAAGAGGAGCCACCTCATTGGAGGGCAGTTTTGTTTCATCCTAGCAATAACATGTCATTGGGATGTGTAGGATAAATGACATGATTTTTGAGATAGAAGTGGGGCACAGGTTTATGTTAGATGTGCGACTTGATATGCAACGTGGATGGCACATATGATCTGATGACTGGCCAGAAACCAAAAACCTCGGTTGGGTTGTATCACATCATATTTTTTTTGTCCTCCAGGAAATATAGTGCAAATGAATTCAATTTCTATGTGATTTTCTGTTGAGTACTTAGATTTAGGTAGGAATCATCCGTCTTAGCTGACCAACATACATGCCAGTATTGTGGATTTCTGAATGTTTAGTTTTACTAAGAATTGTGAATACTTCTAACCTGATGGGCTTCAGAATTACGTAGAATTGGCTTCTGGTTTGGGCTTGGACATATAAAATTAGAACATGTATTGCACATACACTATTAATTATAAATGGGGGTAAATATATAGACACCCCCGAGGTTTAGCTTAAGTAACAAATTCACCTTTATTATTCATAAAGTAACATAAAGACCCTCATTTTGATATTTTAAGTAACATTAAGATTCCTATTTTTAGGGTTCAAGACCTCCATGTTTTCCAATTATGGGGGTGTCTATGTTACTTTATGAATAACAGGAGTAAGTTTATTACTTAGACTAAACCTCGGGGGTGTCATGTATTTACCCCTTATAAATGCGACAATCTGATTCTGTTCCATATATGGGATCCCTCAACCTTTATTTTATTCTTTAAAACTATATGAAAATCCTAGACAATTTGGAACTAAAAAAATGTATAAAATGAAGCTGGATTACAGTTCACGTGGACATACGAAATCAAATCACCGCATTTGAGCAGAAAAGGAAGGAATGCCACTAAATACAACGAAACTTGTTGGCCTGTTGGGGCTTCACATGGTGTTTAACATTACCAAATTCACAGGTTCCAACAGTTGGAGTGCCTGAGGTGCCAGGTGGGTTTGTGTTGTTCCTCTCTTGCGTCCAGCCAGTGGCAGGGGCCACTCCACTCCCAACATTCCATTGACCCAAGACCCTGTCGTCCTCCAATTCAACCATATTTGCCCCGTGTACTTCGTTTCCTCCCCCCTGAAATATCACAATATCAAGCTGTAAAGTAAATGCCTCCCAAAGCTTGGCTGGATTTGTGGATTGATTGTCTTTTATTCCATTAATCATAACCCATCAAACCCATTTAGCTGGTGTCAGACTGTCAATACGTTTATGAAACCAAAGGACAATTTACATACATAATTAAGTTTGTTTTGGAAATTTCGTTAAATTCTAAATTTTATTATTATCTAATCAACTAATAAGTCTATAAATTTGACAAACGCCTTACTTGTTAGAGATGAGAAACTAATAAAAATGATTAATCTAACTCATATAAAAAGATATTTTTATTTTTTTAGATTGCACCAACTCTTAAAAACGAAAAGATCTCTTAAAAACAAAAATATCTCTTTTAACTTGATTATTTTCTCCATTTTTTTGTAAATTTACACGCGGAAAACTACCCTCATATCTTCTCTTCATGCAATCACGCCAGCCATAAAAACAGTTAAACACAACCCATCAAGAAATTATTATTAATTATATCCACAATTGAAGGGACAAACAAGAAAGAGAGTAGATTTGGTCAACCGATTGCTTCCAATGACGCGTCGCCTGCGCTTACAATTCTCCATTTGTAATTGGCCAGAAACGATGGTGTTGAGGGTCAGGGTCAGTCGTTGATGTAAAATTCCATGTAGCTGCTGCTTTGCTTTGCTACATCTAATGGACCAACTCGATGTTGGGGATGGACATTGACCTCTAGAGAGTCCTGGACTAGACTAGACTAGTTGTGGGTTGAACTTGAAGTCTTCTGTCTCCGCAGTCAAGATTCAAGATCATATTCTTCTGTTCTGACCTCAATTCAATTGATATTTTCAAATTATTATTATTATGCATTATTTCCAAGCTAATGAGATTGGGATTTGCTGGCTTATACTCGATATGGACGACCATGCAAACCATTTCATGAAGTCTAGGCATTTCCATTTGCCTCAGTATCCTCCACCAGGCCCCCTAGTGGTTGACCTCTTCACCTTAATGCTCGTTGACTCCACGTCACATAACACGATTAAGTTTCCCTCAACTTTGCTTTTACCTAGCCTTTGCCTAGAAATGAAGCCTAAATTGCATTGCATTTACTTCCACCAATCTCCTTCTCTTGACTTGCTTCGAACCCATTATGCATCAACTACGCACTATCATGGATTGTGAACTAAGATTTCTTGTATCACCGGTTACTCGATATGGATACTGAAAACAACATATTTTAAAATAATTAAAAGATTTAGGTATATATAATATTGAATGTTAATTTAAAATATAGAGAATATAGATTTTTAATATTAACATTTTGTTTATAATCTTATTAAATTAACATTTCATGTTCTGAATCTACATTTAATATTATAAATATATTATGATTAAGAACCAAGCATATCATGTTGTTATATAAAGATGATGTTTGGTCACTCTTATTAAATCAAATATTAATAGTAATTAAACATTCAATTTTTTTAGCATTTAATACTTGAGTTTTTTCCATTTTATAGATTTTTATTTTAGTAATTACAAGTCTAATGTTTAGATAGATTCACTAAATTAATAAAATAATCTAAGAAAAATCTTGAATGTAACTATTGTATATACAATGCACCAATCATAAGATATCATCTCAATATATGTAATTAACATGCACCATATGATTGATGTGCTGCGTATGTCACAAGTACATCGAAGTTTTTATGATGATCTAGTAAACCTGTCACTTAAGTTTCTACTTCCATTTTCATCTTCAAAACCTGCTTAGTGTTATATCCCATTAATGCCTCTGCCTGAATGATGAGGAACGATTCTGTCTCACAAGAAACAAAAGGAATGTGACAAATAGACCATCAAAGAAGAAAATAGAAACAATGTAGTTAGGGTTATCATTTTATGGTCAAGTGGGCCAAGAACAATAAATAATTTGTGCCATCGGCAAGGGCAATGCTTCTAATCGAAGACTAATGAATGGGTCACCAAGCACATCACAAGAACATTTTAAAAAATAAAAAATGAAAAGGGGTCTAAGTTATTATGCCATGCTTTTGGGTGTTAGTAGCAAACAAGCAGCCGATTGGATCCCAAAATGTGCTTCTTGGAAGCAGACATTGCATGGAGCTTTTGCTTTAGTTTTGCCTATGTCTCGGTCGTGTCTTAGCTTTCTTTTCTTTTCTTTACTTCGTTTTTCTAAAAGCTTTTATGTATCAAATAGAATCAAGTGCAAGTGAGAAGTGCTTTTTATCTTGCAAAAAAGTGGTTGAAAGATTGTGGGTCTTACTTGCTCCATAATTGTTTCCTTCTACTTTTTGGTTTTTGTAATGCTCTCTTCAAACATCGCCTTCCACTTGATGGGCATTCTTGAATTGCTTATATTTTCCTAATTTGACAACTATACCTAATCATATTTACTAATAATAGCTTTTACTCCAAGCAATACAATCAAAAGTCTTCTGCTTCTCATAATTATATCCCATATTTCTCAACTTGGAAGTTGGATTCATATTCAAACTTTTGAAATTTTAACAAGACGAATGATTTTTTCTCATTGCTCAGTTAAGTTCAACTTAAATAATAAAAATATCTTTCTATATAAGTCATTAATACACTCAAAATATTCTCTTCATAATTATTTAACTACTCGTTTATTAGATCATAAGAAAATAGGTGACTAAATAATTTGATCTCATCAGCTTCTAATATCTAATGAGCGGAAGGCTCACGGAATCACCTCCTTATCATTTAACTACGCAATAAAAAAAAAATTAAGGTTGACTAAATTTTAAAACTCCCCCTCTAAATTTAGTTATTTTTGTAAATTGATTAAAAATATAGAATAATCTTAATCTTTGTCACAAGGGCAAAGTCTCTAATATTTTTACACCAACTTCAACAACTCTCCAACCTAACTTGACTGTTGGGCAAATTCAGTTACTTTAACAAATCAAAGAAGAAATAAAAGAAACAAAATACAATTTACAATTTAATAATATATTAATTTCCGTACTTAATTAAGCTTGATTAAAAGCTATAATCAATGTTTCCAAAGTTACACCTCAAGTGACATATCGGCAAAGGGCTTTCAGCAGCTAATTCAAAAGTTTGAAATAATAACTGTGGGGCCGCTAAACTTTATTTTAAAATGTTTATATATCTTTATCATTACTTTGATTTTTGTCGTTAAAAGTGATTTAATAATTCATTAATTTTGTACAAATCTCTTTTCTCAGGTGATCCATTGGACCCACTCCCACGTACAGATGAATCAAGACATATTTTTATTAAATTCTTTAATTCTTTCGATAATTTTTAATCTTAGAATGGGACAACGTAACGTGGTGACTTTGAATTTCTAATCTTGACCGTAGAATTTTAATAATATGTAATGGGTAATTTTTATTCACCACACTTTTGAGGTTAGCTAAAGTGACACGGATATAATTCATGCAATGTGACGTCACATGGTTGAGTAGTAATCCTATAATTTTCTAAAAGATACGAAAAAATAATCGAATTGGAGACAGCTAGTTTTTTTTTTTTTTTTTTAAATTGTCAAAACGAGTTTAATTTTTAATGATCAATATACTATTCTAAACAAGTAATTAGATTAATTTATAAAGAATATTTATTAGATTTGTCAAACTCTAACTCGCTGTCACCCCTCGATCATCAACTTCTTGATGACAAAAGTCTTTTAATGGAAGGTATTTTGTTTTTAATGTTGAACTTGACTAAAAAAAAAAAAAATTTGCTAAATTTAAAGAACTCCATTAATATTTACCATTTTAGTAAATAGCTATTTTAATTTTTACACATCTATGTAATTTTGTATAAAATTATATCATTAGTCGTATATATAGTATTATTTCTAGAAAAAAAATACCAATTATACTTAAAATTGTTAATTATAAAAAATATGAGGCAATTTGTGCCCATAATACACTTATTTTTATTCAAAATTCCTTAAAAACTTTTTTTTTCTTTTTCACAATTTGTATGTATAAAAATAATTAGACAACTCGACGATCAGTCAATCGAGCCACCACAGTCTACACATGATATGGCTCACTATAACTGGTAAATAATAAAAGCTTAACAATGACTACTCTGACACAATTCCAATCTCTTATAATACATTTTCAACAAACACGGTTTTTTTTGTTTCTTTGCACTTCTTTTTATTTATTTTTTTAATTATTATTTGTTGTCAAAACTTAAATGACTTATTTTAATGACTATAATAATAAAGGTAATTTTAAAGTTTTTAAGGGTATATATTGAGATACGAGACACGTTAGAAATAATGTATTCTCATAATTATGATTATTATTTTACTTTAAAGAAAATATTTTTATTATAAAATAATTAATTTAATAAATTTTTTAGACATATTAATGTTTAAGACTATCTTAATAATAATAAGAAAAAAAATATGAATGTGAAACATGTATTAATATTAAATTACAAATTTATAACATATCATAAATTTGATGTTTAATTTTACAAGATTAGGAGTCGTATTTATATCAAAAGATAATTGTATAATCTTTTCCAACACAATTTTTAGTGTGGGATTTGTTTTCTATGTTTTATTTTTTAATTTGACAATGAAGATTGCAATACAAATACAAATCCCACCTGTAAAATAATATAGTTATGATTGTGAAGCTTGTGAATATGAGAAACACATTTGCAAATTTCTCTAAGCAATTGAGTTGGTGAAGTAATTAGTGTTGCAATTGATTCTAAAAGTCTAATAAGTACCCATCAAACTACATCAAGTTTTGGGATTAAGTGTAATCGATCATCTATTATTTTGGTTGTTTCTTAAGCTACTCAATTCAAGTCACCACTTACCATTCAATTTCACCAAAATATAAAAACATTTTTTAAATTGCTTGAAAACAGTCAAAACAATTCTTTTTACTTCATAAAATCACCTAATTAATTTATAATCATTTTTTAAAGAATCCCGAAAAATATCTGTTAATTCCTTATTAACATTATCACCGTTTCACAAACAAGTGGTACATTCCAATCAGAACCATACCAATCAGTAATTTAACTCAATATTAAAGGTTAGGTAGTATAGATGTTTGACTCATCAAAATATCTCAAGTAAAACTCATGAACTTATAAGTAAAACAAGTCAATTCGATATGGTTATAGTATATAAATTTTTTCATATTCAATTTATTTTATAAATTCTCACTCTAATTTATATTATTTTTTGAATTAATTCAAAAAAAATATTTTTAGTTAAGAATCAGATTAGTATAACTTAATTTTTCATCTTATTTTATGAAAATTTTTAATAATTATTGATTAATTATAATCAGATGGTTATAAACAAATATTAAAAACTAGTTATTTTTATATTAATTTATTAATTTTATAATAATTAAATAAAAAAATAAGGTACGATAACCTAACCTTTCGTTGAAATGTTTTGCTAAAATGGTAAGAAAAGTAAAATTTTATATTATATAAAGACTTAACAGAGGGCAAATAAAGTGGGGTCAAAGAGAAGTTCACAAAGTCTATCATAAATCAGATACTCTGTCTCTACTTTTTTCGCGTATCTTCTAAATTTTCATTTCTATCATTTGAATTGAAATTTGTATTTGTAGCAGCTGAGCCTCCGCAACAAACGATAACGTTTTACTACTTCATTTTCAATTTCAAAACACTTTTCTCAGCCAGGTCAAGTCAAGCTGAGCTGAGGGAGACAAACCATGGGGAATTGCTGCTCGGACACCGGCGGCGGTATGACGGCCGTCGGCGGTACTAGTGCTCCGACCAGCGCTGGCTCTCCTAACGACGCCGTTGACTTGTTCCTCAAGTCTCGTGGCTTCGTCGGCCTCTTCTCGCAGATCGAGGTTAGCGATAATGCTCAAATCTCTTCCAAGTTTGTATTTCTGTTCTTGCTATTACTCGCATTTTTAAATTAAGTTTTAAAGCTATAGTAGTAAAAAGATGTAACGGTCTCAATTCGCTAAATAGAGTAGTATAATTGGAATATTTGTGAATAATTCTCGAATTGTTACTTGAAGAGAATGTTAACAGTTTGTGCTGATTTGTTTTGTGATTGTGAGAATTATGTTTCTGCAGTTATCGTTTTCGGCTAGTGACTTGCGTGATCGGGATGTGCTCTCCAAGGTTTGTTTTGATGGAATTGCTAATTTCTAGGTCATATTTTTGCATTGGAAACCAAATTAGAGTTCCACTCGTGCTGCAGCTTTATTCTATTTTGTTGCTTTAAAAATCCTGGCTTTCTTGAAATTCATGTAATTATGTGCGACAATCTGATCTAATTTTAGTAATTAAGGAACATACGAGTGGAAATAGAGCGTGTTTGAAGTTTGAATTCGAAAAATTCTTGTGGAAATGAAGCATAGAGATAACCTCGATTAATTGAATAGAAGATGAGGGCGGTTTACTTTGTTTCTCGTGAGCCATGTTTTTCAGACTTGTCGGTACCATTAACAAGTACTAGTTGTGAGATGATTTTGAGAATGTTCTGTACCAGTCTTGATGAGGAGCATTGATGTCTGAAGATCTCTTAAGATAGGTTACATCGTGGTAAATGGGTGTTATCAGGAGGAAAATGCTAAGCAACGTCGATTGTTCTCTAATTTACTGAGGACTGAAAACTTTGAAAATGTCTTGATAAGTATATGACCATTGAGCAAATATTTTAACATGGAATGGAACTGACCATCAATTTTGCGCATGACCATAACTTGATTTTGAAGGAAAAAGACGTGCCCAAGTTGACTGCATGCATACAATTAGCTCAGCCCGGCCCAACCTGAGTACTATGCATGTTGAGCTAGGCTTTAGCTCGTGCAAGCTACAAAACTCAGGTTGGGTAACTCTACTCAACGTTTTGCCATCTCTAATCATGTAGCACCGAAGACCTAACATTTTTGAGACATGTAGAATGATTAAGATGGATGAGATAATAGTCAGTATCAGTTAGAATCCCAACTCACCTAATTAGATAAGGTTATTAGGCTATATATATAGAGACACTCTTTTCATTATTTTTTGAGAAAGTTAAGTAACGAAATTATGCAATTCAAGCAGTGATGAGAAGATTCACCTGTGGTTATAATATGATGAGTTTGCATTATTGGCTTCTATCTTTTTGTGAGTGGTGGTAGATATGTCTGTCTACCCTAATAAGTTGGAAACAGCATGTGACCCTTTTCTAAGGAAGGCCAGAAGAATTCAGTGTTTTTTATTACGAATTAGAAGCTATAGTTATTTGTGGCTGATATATATAACTTCAATCTTTTTTCGTCTGATACCTTTAGGGATTTGATTGTATCATGTCTGATGTCAAATTCATTGATGCCTTATCAATAGTTTGGAATAAAGTCATGGTTCACACAACACAAAATATATTTTATAGTCATCAGTTGTTTAATTTCATAGTTTATTAAGTTCTAGCCCTTTTTCTTTCTTTTTTTTTTTTTTTTTTGGCAGCTAGACATAAAGAAAAAACCTACAATATTTATTGACTACTAGCTTCTGACATTCTTGATATAGCAACTCACCTATCTTTCTGGTAATCATTGCTCGAAACTGAATCTGATGGCCTGTATTCTGTAGAAAAATTATCTTCATTTCAATGGCACATAAAAAGAGAATTACAATAAAAATTTGACTGTACAAGTGGAAAATGTGTGTGTTTGGGTATTACTGGACATTTGATTTTCATCGTCTTACGTAAGATAACCCTAATATTTATTGTTTCCTGGTTATTTATTAAACTTTGTTTTGAAGCTCAATTGTATCCACTGGTTGTACTTCTGGATTGACAAGAGGTTCTATTTAGTCACAAAGACAGTAATTTCTATTTCGTAAAGCTTAACTTTTTATCTCATAATTTTTGCTTGCTTCAGAGTGATCCCATGCTGGTAGTTTATACCAAAGGAAAAGATGGAGCAGTTATAGAAGTATGCCGTACTGAAGTAGTACTTAATTCATTGAGTCCAACATGGATTACGAAACATACGGTTACATATCAATTTGAGGTTGTGCAGACTTTGTTGTAAGTTCTAATGCTTCCAGCTCTATTTTTTGTTCACCAAGTGTGCATTTTATAGGTTACACTATGATGTAATTTGTGAAATTGCTATCTATTACAGATTTCGTTTATATGACGTTGACACTCAGTTTCACAATGCAGATGTAAAGGTAACCTTTCTTCCCCTGTAGGCTTGTGTCGGTTTTTACTTTTTGTTTCCCTTGAGCAAGAAATCATTGATTGCCATTTTATTGTTAGCTATATGCTAATATATAATCTACCTATACATGCTAACTCCATTACTACGTGCATTAACAACAAATAAACATTTTATGTTCCATACTACAACTTGCCATCTAATTTTATGTTCTCATTATTATGGTGGAAAAAAAAATCAATGTAGAAGTAGACGTTGTATAATGATCAAATTTTTCTTTAATCTTGTTAAAATGAAGATTAATAAGGTTCATTTTTTAATATCTGAAACCATATTAACATTAGACAACTAAATATTGGTCTATTCTGGAACATTTTTGCTCATTTATTCGCATTGCATACATTTTTATGCTTATGTTATCTGGAATATTTGCAAGAAGTAGACTAGAGAATTTGCTATATTTTACTTGCATTGAAGTGCATGCCAGCATATCATTAATAATAGATGATTCAACATATGCAGATGCTTAAGCTGGATGAGCAGCAATTTCTTGGGGAGGCAACTTGTAAGTTGTCTGAGGTATGACATAGCGGCCATTCTTGTTAATTTCTTCCTTCAATACTTGGCAAACATTTGAATACATTCATGTTATTCTGCTTAAAGTCAAAGTCTTGTATGTACTCAATACTTCTTGACATTCCCATTTCTGCCTTTGTAGATTGTCACCAAACCCAACAGGTCATTGACCTTAGAACTTGTACATAGAGAAGATTCTATCACATCAACCCGTCCCCAACACCGTGGAAAGCTTACTGTGCATGCTGAAGAATGTATAAACTCAAAGACTACAACAGAGTTGACATTTAGTTGTTCTGATTTGGAACATAAAGATCTCTTCTCTAAGAATGTATGGCTGCTGATCTTTATTTCTATCTCTCTTTACGAGACATAATGGGGCCTCAATAATGCTTGGGTGCATGTTCTGACTTATCTTACAGGACCCCTTTCTGGTAATATCAAAAATTGTTGAGGGTGGTTCTGCTATGATGCCTATCCCTGTGTGTAAAACAGAGGTCTTGAAGAATGATCACAGGCCAACATGGAAGCCAGTGTTTTTGAATATTCAGCAAGTTGGAAGCAAGGTATCAGCAAGTCTTCCTACAGGGGACTAAAATTTGCAAATCAGTAGAATTCTGGCATCTGGAGTTGGGGCTTACTTTTTTTTTTTTTTAATAAATATATCGTCCAATGTCTTCTTTATCTTTTCTATTTCCTTTTTTATTTTATTTTTAAAAAATTGAGTTTACATTGGTAAGTTTTAGTCTTAAGACGGGTTGGTGGCCAATAACCTAACAGGATGATGGTTACCTTTCTAATACATGTAACTCTTGCCCCTCAAATAATATGTTCGTTGCATTTTATTCATTATCCGTAATTTTCTCTGAGGTGATTCTTTGTAAGATGATGCACTGCCTCATTTGTCTATTGCTAGCTATCTCATTTTTCTGTCTCTTAATTTACTTGCAGGATAGTCCATTAATAATAGAGTGCTTTAACTTCAATAATAATGGAAAGCACGATTTAATTGGGTAAATGGAAATTTTGAAATATTCTCATTCCGTCTTTTTCCACATTTGTATTGACCAAAATATTAATCGTGCTTCTTGTAATTTTACCAGAATGGTTAAAAAATCTCTAGCAGACTTGGAAAAGCTTTGTTCTAATAAACAAGGAGAACATTTGTTTCTGCCAGCTGCAGTTGGTCATCACGAAAAGGTCCTAACTTCTTAAATCAGGATTTATTCCTGTGTGAAGCAATCTGTCTCTCTATTTAACTTACAGATGATTTAGTTTTTATTGCAGGAACTAAAGAGCCGGCTATTTGTGGACAAGTTTTCAGAGAGTGTTCAGTATACATTCCTGGATTACTTGGCTGGGGGCTTTGAACTCAACTTCATGGTGGCCATTGATTTCACTGGTATTTGACTTCCTATTTAGAAAGCATAAGAATATTTGCTTTCTTCATTTAGATGTGCTTGCAAATTAATAATTAGGATAATTGAGGTCATCCTCTGTGTCATATATAAATAACCATTCTTGTCTTGCCCCTTGTTTTTTACTAAACTCATTTTAATAGATTTTCTTTTGTTTTTTTTTTTTTTTCTGCTTCTATCACATTTACTCTTTTTACTATTATTTTCAGCTATTATCTATATTCTCTGTATTGTTAATTATTTTCTTTTGAAGTCAGATTTTCCTATTCTTAAAATTATTTCTCTTTTTTCTTTTTTCATTTTACACTTTGTTCAAACATATTTTCATAAATATGTTTTGGATTTTGGCATGCAGTATTTTCATATGGATTAATTCTAATTCCTTATTTTTCAGCTTCAAATGGGAATCCCCGGCTACCTGACTCCTTGCATTACCTTGATCCCTCAGGACGACCAAATGCATATCAAAGGGTGAGAAATAAGTGTAGTAATAATTAGTTATAAATTCGTTTTTGGTGGATCCATGCAAACATCTTGCATCTTTCCTTTTCCAGGCAATCACAGAGGTTGGAGAGGTATTGCAGTTTTATGATACAGATAAACGCTTTCCTGCATGGGGTTTTGGAGCACGGCCAATTGATGGCCCAGTTTCTCATTGTTTCAACTTGAATGGAAGCAGTAATTACTGTGAGGTGAAACACTTCAAAACTTATGCTTGTTGCTTTTTTTTTACTTGGATGCCCTTATTCTTACTCAATGCTCCTTACCTCTCTATTAAGGTGACATAAATCAGTTTCTCTCAGGTTGAAGGAATTCAAGGAATTAACATGGCATACACAAGTGCCCTCCTTAATGTATCTCTTGCTGGACCAACACTTTTTGGTCCTGTCATCAGCCATGCTGCACAAATTGCAGGCCAGTCTCTTGCCAACCGTGGACGAAAATACTTTATTTTGTTGATAATCACGGTGAGATTGAGAACTTGAAACCTAAATTGACTTTTCCTCACAATCTCTGAGATTTATGTGATATGAATGCAGTTAAGGGTATTATGCATCACATCAATTGGTAATCTAAGTTGCTGTTCATAATTATTTTTTTTCTCTACACTTAACTTTCTAGAGTGTCAATAATATATTCTGCCATTTTCTTTGGCTGAAACAAATCATTTTGTTTTCGTGATGATAGGTCATTTGTTCTTCTAAGAACAGAATTGCCATTCTGTTGAGTTCCCACTGCTGCTTTGCTCTGAAATTTGTTATGTTGTTATAGGATGGAGTAGTAACAGATCTCCAAGAAACCAAGGATGCCCTAGTGAAAGCATCTGATCTACCATTGTCAATCCTCATTGTTGGAGTAGGAGGAGCTGACTTCAAAGAAATGGAGGTATCTTGCTTTCTCCTCTAGTTTTTTCATGCAAGGACATGTATTCTCATACATTAATGTTACTGGTTTCTAATATTTCTCTCTCAAGTACAGTTTTACTTATTATCTTTACTTTTCTGAAATGTCTTTGTCCTGCAGATTTTAGATGCAGACAAGGGAGAGAGACTTGAGAGTTCAACTGGCCGTGTTGCTTCACGTGATATAGTTCAGTTTGTTCCTTTGAAGGATGTACAGAGTAAGTCACTATTTTTATATTAATTAAACCAACTTGAAATGCAGATTTTGGCACTTGTTTTAGGTTTGGGTGGTGATATCCTTTTCATTTGCAGATGGAGAGCTTTCTGTTGTTCAAGCACTTTTAGCTGAGTTGCCAACTCAGTTTTTGACCTACATGCGAACCAGAGACATCCGTCCAAGTATTTAATTTGTGTAAAGAATGTACATGTGAAAATCAATTTTCTATTTATTTTTTTTTTTCGCGCCATGAGTTTGCCGCGTTGTCTGTCATCATGCCAATGCCACCACGTTTTGTAGGTTTCTAATCAGCCCTCTTTCATCTGCCTATCTTAGTCAAAAAGGGTAAATTTGAATTTCATCCTGTCGATGGGGAGACATCTGTGTATCGGCTATTGGATTTGAGCTAAACATCTCATGAAGCAGCAAACGAAGCTTTTTCACGATTCACCTAGGTTGGATGCATGATTGTTTATCATATTCAGAAGAGCTGGACTGCTGGTTTATGATGGCTACCAGCATCGCACATTCAGATTTTCTCTGTTCAGAACCGATTTAGAAGTATTGATTGAAGGGCTGTACAAAGGTAAGAAGTACAAATGTCAACAAATTCATTGTCTTCTACGAGTAACAACGAAGAAAAAAGTGGGAAACGTTTGTTGTATCAACACTTAATTTCTCAAAACGTTCACAAAACTTGTTTCTAGCGTATGCATTCAAGTTTATATCAGGTTTTCATTTATTTGGACTTTTTGTGGCACAAGCAAGTGGTCGAGTCCTCAAGAATCAAACATTGTAACATTGGTGCCTTGCTTAATTGTAAATGGATCCACGTTACCGATTTTTGTTTATTCAAAACCTTTTTCCACCTTATTAGTCTTGAGCTTTAGGGCTTTACACTAATAGCATCCGAAACAATTAAAAGCAACCTAAAATTAAACTCGATTATACATATTTTTTTTTATTTGACTATTTTTTAAAGAGTTTTATCATCAAGTTAATCGTACTTCAAAGAACTTCTGAAAAATTGAGAGAAATTTATAATGTTTTTTTAAACGAAAAATATTGGTCATCCTAATTTGTATCTCAAAATTATATAATAACTGTAAAGTGGATGGACATTGTGATGAAAATAATGAATGATGTGGAAGTTAAATTAATATCCTATCATTTGAAACTCATTGGATAGAATTTTGAAATTTGTAATAAATACTTTGAGATTTAATGATTTAGATAAGCAGTACAGGGGAGCTGCATGCAAGTCTCTGATAAGAGGTGGAAGTTTGAAAAAAATTATTTTAATGAAGGTGACTGATGTGGATGGTTGAAAATAATTAATCAATGTAGTTGAGTAGCAGTAGAGAAGAAAAGAAATAAAGGTTATTTTCAAAGCTGACTGATATTAGGTATGTTCTGGGTGGAAGGACTTTGAACAACTACTGGGTCTTCCTTCCTCTCAACCTTTTTTCAAACTTCTCGAACTAAATACTTTAATCAATTCTTTAATAGTGATTTAATTTTCCTGATGTCTATAGTGATTATTTGACCATATTTATTTAAAAAAAAAAAAAAAAGAAGAAGAGGAGGAAAGAATTGGTATAGGTCATCTCACCAACCATTCAATTGAAGCAAATGTGTACTTGACTTTCAAAATTTTTTGGAAAATAACAACCAACACCATAGTCCTTATCAACTGTAATAAATAAATTATTATTTGTTTATGATGAGAATTGAATTGACACTGCATAGTCCCACGACGTAGTCGTTCTATTAACCATGTATTAATTCAATAGATGATAAAATTATGACACCAAAAAAGAAAAAATGAGTCTAAGATATAAATAATTATTCTTAGAAGTTTCATAATAGCCATGTACTACAAACAATATAAGCATTTGAACATCTTCATGTATTCGAGCTACATTGAATTTTGAAGCATACGCCAGTTTCTGTATTTAACTCCTGCATGGTTAGATCTCACATATCCATTTAAAGTTTGTCAAAATTCTACATACTTGTATGTAGATTTTGGTTTTGAAAATCTTATCAATCTAATATACTATTAATATATTACTTTAAATTTTGAAAGAAAAATAAAATAAAATGACAAGGATTTAATTAAAAAATAACTAAAATATTGAAAATTTAGATATCAAAACCACTCTCGATAGATTGATGGTCCCAAACTTTTTTTTTTGGGTCAATCTTTAACACTTAAAAATTGATAAATCTTTTTGAACGTATCAACTTTCGAGCATTAGAGATCGACAACAAAAGAACATGCAAAGATCTACTAGACATGATTATGACGTCTAACTTATGTAGTGTTTAGGTTATTTTAAAAGAAAAATCTCCTTTATTTGGATAATATTTTATTTCTCCTTAAATTTTTAACCTATTTTATTATTATTTTAATTTTTTATCATTATTTTTAATGTGAATTGACTTCTAATTGAGAAGATTGCCTTGTAAAACTTTTGATTGATCTCGAATCACAAACTTTTATTTATTTACCTAAAAGTTACATATATAGGAATTAGCAATTAATAATGATATTTAGTGCCGAATGCTTTTGACATTTTTCCAACATCTTTATCGCAACTTAAATATAATTATATTTTTGCAAGTTGCAAGATTAATAATAGATTATATCACTTGGTGGAGCACGCGCCATCAACACAATACACTAAATCTACGCGACCCTCTTAGGGTAAATCAAGCTTGACTTCGTGGTGTTGAATTGGTACTTCTTATACAAAATTATCTATATATTTATATAATTCTGAAGCATGAGCCTGTATAGTTGATATATAGGATGACAAATATGATTTTTTAGGCTTTAGATTTTTGACAAGTAGGCTTTATTTAAGGTAATTTCAATAACTTTTAATATTTAATTCATTTATTAAATCTCTTTTAATTGGTTATTTAAGGATTTGAAGGTTTTTTAAGTTAGGAAGTGAAAAGTGAAGAGGTTGAAGTTTTAATGTGAGTTAAAGATGGAGGATGAATGGAAGGTGAACGTATAAAGTCATATAACTTTCATGTGATTATGACACATATTTATTTTGGGTGGCTTATTTTCTCTTATAAATAGGACCATCCTTGTGATTCTTAAAAAACAACAACATTTATAATTATTTTATATTTTTATTCACTTTTATTTCAGAGATTTTTGGGCAAAGAAGAGTGTTCTTTTGGTGGAGCTTTGAGCTCAACTATTTGTGCAGAGTTTGTTTGAGTTATACGACGAATAGTTGGGCTATTGTATCCTGGAGGAGACAAGTCATTGAGAAAAAACTGCTGCACCGGGTTCTAAGCTTTACCAACCGTAGAGGGCTTGAATCTCTTTAAAGAGAGCGAGATATCCGTACATCAGTCCGTCTGATTTCGTCATTTTTTTAATTATTTTATAACTTCATTTTTTATTTAATTGAAAAAAATAATATTAAATAAATATAACCGTGCAACGCGCGGGCTTTACATCTAGTTGTTCTATAAAATGAATACAAAGTGGGAGTTTTATTATATTTTCAAATTACAGTAAAACGCTTTATTATTTTGGAGGAAGTTAAAAAGCCATGAAAAACACTTCTACCATACTTGTTGTAAATGGCATTTTCTCCCTTCTATGCAAAAGCCCAAAGTGCCTTTCTCGAGTCATCGCGGTCTCACGAAACCGTCTTGACGAAAATTTGAAGACGTTAAAAGTGTTTGCTTCCGTCATCAAGATCTTCATTGGACTTGAAGACACAAGATGCATCACCGAGATAAGCGATCTTCCCAATAAGCAAACGAGCGCCAAATGGGATCATATTCCTGCTCAAATCGAAAAGCAACTGTTGATTCCGATATAGCACTGATCCCAACCTCGGCATCCCTGAGCGAGTATGCAAAGAAACAGGACTGAACTCAGCAATCTAGCTGATACTATAAATGAAATATTATAATTCAGAATAAGGTATGTACAAAGTTCAACTTTTGAGAGAAGTTTGGATTGATTATGTTTTTCCCCTGTTCAGTGCAAAAAAACTGAACCAACTACTCAAAAAGCCAATATTCCTCTTGTCCTTGCACAAAAACAAGAAACCAGTTGTCAACATCCCCACCAATCCATTTTCATCGTCTCCATTACTCCCCAGCTAGCCAACAACTCCATCATAAATCCCATATTTATTCGCCATCTAAAGGCCAGGCACCGACATTTTTTCTTCCCTTGGTGATGAGAGAACCATAACTTCAAGGGCCATTATTGCATCTCCATTATTGCATTTTAAGTCAATATTAGAGTGTGATCTAAATCTTAGCCTGGAGAAATTGAGTCAGAGATATGTGGCTCTGGTCTGAATTCCTTTTAGGATTAAGTTTTATAATTTACTTCTATTTAAGATCTTATTTTCTTAGTTCTAGTTAACTTCTATAAGAATAGAAGGAATAAGAACGTAAAGTTATTGAATCAATATGAATTATACTTCTATTAGGCTTTTATTAAAAATATAAGATCTCCAAATAGGCTTATAAATATATAAATTAAAAATCAGTTCTAATCACGATGAGAGAGATGGTAGACATAACGGGTAAATACTCTTATAGTATTTTAAGAGAAGAGATTTGAACCTACACATATAAAGTAGGTTGCTCTGTTATATTAAGCATTGGGTAGAATACCTTCAGGCTGAATGATAGTAGACATTCAGGCGCTAACATGTTTGGTATCAGGTAGAGCACCAATTTAGTATATTATCTCTTGTACTCTTATTTATTTATGATCTAATGGATTTATCTTCATTCGTAGATGTAGGTAATTGATGTCGAATCACGTTAAATATTTTATCTTTTTAAGTTATTAAATTATTACCAATCTTGATATTAGTATATTCCATATTATTTTCTTACAAGTGATATCAGAGCTAGTCTATTTTCCTCACAAGTGGTATCAAAGTCTAGTTGAAGTTTAGAGTTCATGTTGATTTTCCTAATAGTCAATGACTCATTAGTCTCGACTTTGTCAATCCAACCAGCAAAATCAACCATTTACATGACTCAACCAAGATGCAAAGTGTCACCTCTGGAACACCTTCATTTGCTAATTTGAGCATCAGAAGGTTATCGTCAGTGAAACATCCGACACCCTGACCGTTCTTTGTTTTGCAGCCACCAGAGAAACAGTTCCACAAGTCTCAAATTTGACCAGTTCCATTCAAAGAGAGAAGCTAGCAAGAAAGAAAGCGAATGAAAGCACTGAAAAGTGGCTTTAGTTAGCGAAAAGCACTTGTTATTGTCTCAACCACCAATTCAGAGTTTGTTAGGCTATCAGCAAAGCCAAAAACCAACATTCTCTAATAAAAAATCGCCTTTTTGCATATCCTAGGAGCCATCTTGGAACTTGGGACAACCTTGTCAACAGCTAACTCCACCAGAACCAAAGGTCATCATTCCACGAAAAACAAGGTCACCTTCACCGAGATTGCAATCTCGGTCATACCTAAAGTACCGAGACCAACGAATTAAAAGCCAACCCTTGAAGGCTCACAATCATTTCACCTAATATTGCAATCCACACATATACGATCCAATTGGTTCTAATTTTTGGCATCAACACTTGTATTTTATATAGGTTCAATGTTTCTCAAATCTTACTCTTAAAAATGTTTGCGGTTGTGTCTTCAACTTCTAGAAATATTCATTTTGTAAAACAACAAACAGCTTTTGAAAATGATATCAAATAGGTTAATATATAAGAAGTAAAAAAAACAAATTCGCTTGATATGAAATATTTTCAAATAAAATCACTACAAGAATTTCGGCTTTTTTACAATATTTCAAAAACGCTATGAACAACCTTTTATAGCGTTTTTGTAAACGTTGTGGATGGCGACGCTGTAAAAATTGATCTATCAATTACAGTATTGTAAAAAAAAAATTTTTTACAGCGTTTTAAAAACGTTGTAAAATCATTTAAACATCTTTATTTATAGCATTTAAAAAACGCTGTAAATAAACCAATTTTGTAGTATTTTTTTAACGCTGTAAATAAACGATTTTTACAGTTTTTTTTAAAACGCTGTTAATAACTCTTGGGCAACTTGATTTTCATAAATTATAATATTTTTTAAACGCTATAAAAAGTTGTTTAAAGCATTTTATTAGCGCTATAAAGTACTATTTACAACAACATAAAAATGCTATAAAGATTTTTTTTAATATTTGTAACTTTTCTTTTAATAATTATAATTTTATTCAAGTGGGTTCCTCCTTGCCTGGCTATTGAATAATTGGTTTCCAACCTTGTTATTCATCATCAACCAGACATTGTAAATTACTAATTTTAAGCAATGTAGAACATAATTCAATATTATATATAATATATCAATAAACTATTTAATACAACCAAGTATTTCATACAACGTTTTTGGAAGTAAAAATGAAAATTAATGGAAGAATAAGCATGCAGGTGGAAAAATAAGACTAGAATTCATTATTCATAACAACATACATCCTTTTAGAAACCAAAAAACAATAAGAACAAAGATAAATAAGTTTGCAACAAAAATCACTTAGTTTTTGTTTCCTGAGAAAGGATAGTAGCCTGTTTCAGCATTGACATCTCTATCAGGATATCCAGTTGTCCGAAGCAGAGGATCTAACTGATTGTATTCCACATTGATCACCATTGATCTCCTTGGATTTAATTTAATTCAAATTAGTAATGAAGGTGTAGAAAATATTGCTGGCATAGCAAACCACAGTTTCAATATATTATGTTATTTTTATAAATACAGTAAACTCAGAGAACTAGAGACAACTTAGTTAAGGTATATATAAGACTTAGACCACCAGTATATAAAATAGAATGTGAAATAATTCTTAGATCATTGCCCATATTTGAACCGAGTTCAAACCACTTGCGAATAACTTTGAAAGGCCACGACATAAATCAATAGTTATAAACTACAAATACAAGAAAAATAGTATAACAAATAAATTCTCTATTAATTAGAGAAAAAAGGCATTTCTTAGGTGTAATAGGAAAAAGAAAAAAAAAAAATATCTTTGTAATATACCATCAGTATGAGTAAGCTGCCTGGTTATGCCTCCAATAGCTTCTTTTGCTTTGCATGGAACAGCAAGAGAGTTAACATGATAATGTTTGGTAGCACTGACCCCCAATGCTGCTGGAATTGCCTACATATATACAAGATATGTTTATTTTACAGCCAACTACAATTGTTTTTAACTAAAAGTTCAAATTTATATGAAACAATGAAATCAAAGCAACACCTTGAATAGAAGTCCATTGGTATCTTGAAAGAACAGAACCCATTTCATGTTAAGTTTGCCACTTTCCTAAAAGCTTAAGCTTATAGGTATGGGCTTAACTTGAATACTTAAGCCTTTAATACGCCCCCTCACGTGCAAGGGTCTCACGTGCACTTGCAACGTGAACCGGATTGAGCCTCACATGCCTCAGCGGGTCTTACAAGTGGGCTAAACAATAACTGTTTTTATTTTTTAATTAAATGACACGGAGGGGATTCGAACCTGGACCGTTGGGTCACTATGGCTCTGATACTATGTTAAGTTTGCCACTTTCCTAAAAGCTTAAGCTTATAGGTGTGGGCTTAACTTGAATACTTAAGCCTTTAATATTTCACACCAGCATCATGCCTGATAAAAAATTATGAAACACCATGAAATCATTGACATAGCAATTGCTGAAACAAAATTTACATGACATAGCAAGTTTGGGACAGACAAATAATATAGATTGCTGAAACATTATAATGACAAAATTTTATAGATTGCTAAAACAAAATTTACAGCGTTTAAAAATATTATAAGTTACAGCGTTTAAAAAACTCTGTAAAACAGGTACTAAAAAATATTTATTGTGTTTTTAAAATTAAAAGCTATAAAATGGTGTAGAGGTGCTGAGATCTTATAATTTTACAACGTTTCTTTACAAAACGCTGTAAATTAGTGCCGTAAAAGATTAGATTTCTTGTAGTAAATTTCTTAAACTAAAGAATCATTTATCATACTCTGCTCTCCAATATCATTTATTGATTTTAGTACTGAACAGTCCACTCTCTCTCATTATATAAGAAGGGAAAATCTAAAATATTAGCGAGGTACGTATCACCTCAGTATTCAACTTACTGAGTTTTGAGCTAGGTCCACTTATATATATACGTTCTTCGGTCTTCGAAAAGTTCTAGTCAACAGCAACGCATGAATCCGGTTTAGGTTCACTTGCAGGAAGGGAAAGAACTCTAAATCTCAAATTGGCGATACATATGATCCTTCATTTATTTTTCTTCAACTTGATTATTACAGGATGAATTTTCACACGCGTTGATTGGTATGTCGCATCAAAGACGCAAATAGAAAAACTTATTATGAATCAAATGGAGTAACGCTATAATGTTTGTGCTATGTAATAATGTCTACTCACATAATATTATATAACATCTGTATATGTAACATTTATAAAGTATAGTATCATATTGTAGTGTTGGAGTAAAACTCTTTTCAAGCACTATTATTAGTTGATATCGTTAATATCACGCCTGTAATCTTTACATAATGATCTTCTTGGCGAGTTTTCAGTGAAGAGGTTTGTATGTGATTAATTTTTAGGGAAAATTAAGGCAATTTTGTTCATGATGTATGTATGATTACATTATGCATCCATCTACATTAATGCAGTACTGTTATATAGCTAGTATAAGATTTTTGGTGTTCAACAATTTTAAAACAAAATTGTACCGTTTATAAATCTAAAAGAAGTGAAGAGTACCAATAGCTAATCCATAGAAAAATTTGAAATGATGTGGAGTTTTAGTGTCCCAAGTACCTTCAACATTTTATCAGTAAGGCCACTTATAACATGTACAAATAAAACTTGCCTTATTATATTTCATATAATAAAAGAGACAAAATCACATGTCTATTAACTTATTTTTAATTAAGCATCTTTTCCACTACTCTAGTTAGAACAATTATAATTTCTACATTGTTTATTATTTTCCCAAATATATAGTATATATTACAAAAGATTAGAGGAAAAACCAAATTGGAGGGGATTTTTTTATTTTTAAACACTTCAATGTTTTCAATGGTTGTCTAACCAAGTTTAATCCTGGTTAACAAAAATTCATTTTTAAATGAGATAGAGGGTACTGAAGTATGGTTTTTACGCGGTTAAGGGATGCTAACAAGTATTGTACCCATCAGCTTGTAATGACTGACAAGTGAATCACCTATCAATCTGTATAACAAATGGGTAAGATGACTGTCAACTATTAAAAAAAAATTAGAGTTTATTTTATTTTAGAGCACCCCTTTTAAACTTGGTTATGTGCGTAAATTGTTATACATTATTGATATAAAAATATCAACAACAAAAAAAAAGACAATAATTTGTGTTCCTTCTGAGTGTAGTAATAATTTTTTTTTTATCACTTTTAACCATCTTTACATCAAATTCTGGTTCATATTGAAGTTTTATATGCAATAATGGTTTCTAATTTTACATAAAGTTTAATGCAATAATGTTTACTATTGTTGCATACTTTGGGCGAATGCTTTATATGTACTCATGTTCACACTAAATCAGACAAATGTACTATAAATTAGCTATAGCGACAGCAGAAAACCCTACCTTAACTTCTATTCTTCTTCAGTCTTGTTGTCTGACTTACATTTTTATTTTATTAATTTTTTCCTCTCATCGTTTTCTTTGTCGTCTTCTTCATCTTGTTATCTTAATTACCTCCATGAACGCAACAAGCTGCTTATAGTTCATCAGTTAGTGAAAATCATCGTACCTAAGCGGAGCGAAGGGTGTAATTAACAAGAAGAGTATCCGTAAAAGCTTCTAAAGTGGATCGTAGGCATGGGAAAAGGCCCTTTCCATCCGATGAATCGAAGGAGGAAGAGGAAGATAATCAGTACATCTTCCCTGTCTACTCAGCTAGATCTCAACAAGACATGTCTGCTATGGTTTCAGCACTCACCCAAGTCATTTCAAACACGCAAAACGCGCCGCTCCAAGCTTATCAAAACCCTTTAGCCACGTCCCAGATGTCCTCCAACACTTCAGGACAAGAACAATCTCAACGTGCAGGTCAAGAACAAGGTATTAATTTATGTTTTAGATACAACTAACTAATCATTTTTCTTACAATTTTAAAAATTTATTATCTCCCCTCAAAGAAGGGTTTTTTTAATTAACTTTACTAACATAGAAGTGGATTAGAGACTGGTCATGATTGTTGTATGATTGCAACTAGCATGTATTCCACACTCAAAATTTCTTTTACTTGCACTTTTATTTTTTGGTCTTTTTGCTTTAATTTTTGTCTAGAGTATTCTTTTTCCTTATTATTTTTCTATCTATTTGTCCTATTTAGGTCTTACACAAAGAATTAAAGGTAATGCAAACTCGATTTATGAAGTTCTAATTAATAGCTTTTGCTATATACTGTCTCCTTCTAAGCTATGACCTTTTTGATGATCATCTTCTCTCTCTCACTCCCTAAAACTAGTAATAATTATTATTAGAACACAAATACATATAATCTACTTATAATTCTTCGATTTGTACTTGTTCTTTCTTTTATTTTATAGCAATGAAGCAATTAAAAGGACCGTTTAATGTATGGATATAATCTACTTGAATCCTGCTCAAGTATACATATTTTCATATTCGTTAATCTACACAAACTAAAAGAAGCAAAAACTTCTCTTATTGTGAAGGGAACGTGAGAAGGCATTATAGAGGAGTTCGTCAACGACCTTGGGGGAAATATGCAGCCGAGATTCGGGATCCTCAGAAGGCAGCAAGGGTGTGGCTCGGCACGTTCGAGACAGCAGAAGCAGCCGCATTGGCATATGACGAAGCTGCGCTTAGATTCAAAGGAAGCAAAGCGAAGCTTAACTTCCCAGAAAGAGTTCAAGGGAGAACTGAATTAGGTTTTCTCACAACTACTCGTCAAGGTTTGCATGTCCCGGTAAGTACAGCACAAGTGCTGAATCAGGCTCCTGTTATTCACCCACCTCATCTGCCTCTAGCACAAGAAACATACCGAACAACTACTGGTAATTTCTATGGTGGGGAAAGGTTTCAATCTCGGAGTTTATCAACTACTTCTTCATCTTCATCTTCTTCATCACAACAACAACAACAACGAGAAGAAGATCTTCTAAGATTTTCAATGCAGTTTGGAAGCTCTTCAGAAAGTTCTGATCTTTATAACAGTAGTAGAAACCACGATTATAATCACCCAAGCTAATAGAGCTTCCAAGGTTTGCACTAGCTTTCGGTGAAAATTAGTATTTAAATGATCTTCCGTTATCATATGCGTTGTTGTTGTTGTTGTTGTTGTTTTTCCTTTAATTTTCTATGTTTAAGCTTAATCAATTCTCTTCAAGTTTTTTGAGATCAACAAGTATTGATTGAATGAAAGTTAATTTCTTCACATATATATACAAATATTTACGGCGATGGTACATCTTTTATAAATATGTATATATGTATGCATATGATTTTTCACTTGAAATCTTGATTTAAATTTTTCATCATTCAGTACTGTCCATGTTTATAATTTAGAGAACAGAAGTCGTCTCTTTGATCAACACGGTTAAAATATTGCTTGTGCTCAGCACATAGAGAAGATAAAATACATAGTTTAAGGTAGCTTCGTAGAGAAGCAAGGGTTGGAAGAGTGGAGTAAGATATTTCATACTATAATCTGAGTTGAACTTGAACAAAATCAATTAGAAGAAACAAATCTTACTTGGGAATAACATTATATTCATACTATTATCAAATTCTTAAAAGTTTTGGTCAGGAGAAGCCCTTGATTCGAGAATAGAGAATGAATGGACATAGGTATTGATTAAACTTAATTCTTGTTGAAATCCCTCCATCTCACTAACTTTTATTTGACAACACAGTGTAGTGTACGAATGCTAGACCCTTATTGATCCATGCTTCTAAATCAACCGTGAAAGAATGTTTTATACTGGCATGTAGAGAGATCACAGACCATGGCCGATGCAAATTTGTGATCGAAAAAGGAAATAGGTAAAAGAAACTTGTAGTTTAGACGTTTATCTAATGAAATTGAATTCTGTTATATGTGTATTCATTTTACAACGTACTAATAAGATATAATTGTTGTTAGATAGATGTAGAAGAAGATAAATGAGAAGGATTATCAATAAAACAGTACCTCTATATTCCACCTAAATATAGCTTTTAGACCGAGAAAGTTGCATATATAAATAGAGCACGACATCCAACTACAATTAGAGCTCTTAAACTAAGTTGGGTGAATGTTATTTTCAAATAAAGGACCTTGAAGAAGAAGAGGTAGCTTCAAACAAGAAATCAGATCAAGAAGAATAAAAAAAAAAAAAAAAAAAGGACGTTTGTTGGTAAAGAATATAAGAAAATGTTGACTCCAATCTTGGTACATATCATGCAAAGTATAGTCTTATAAGCAATATATCTTTAGTTAATAAAGAGAGAGGTTAAGTATTTGCAAAATAATAATCAATCAAAAAGCTGAAAATTAATATATATAATCAAAGTCCATGTTCAAATCGTACCTGAGACTTTTACTTTGTAACTTTACTGCATATTGGTTCAAGTTCCCGTAACAGTGACCAGCCATTTGAGGTTATATAACAAGATAATGGAGATGGATGAGCATGCATGCCAACTGGGTTATTGAAATTAAAATTAATAAGAGAGAAAGAGAAGACAAAAGGTGTGAAAGGTTCACGTATAAGGTTAACCGGGTTTGAATCTATGAGACTTTAAAAATACTGATTACTCGTATTTTGATGGAGAAATTAAGTAGAGATGCTTATATATATATATATATAGATATAAAAATTGGGAGTGTGGAGGTTTTCAGATCAGATGACAGTAGAAAGGTTGAAAAACTAATGTCTCGAATAAGCTAAAATAACGTCCTGTTGTCTGATAATTTGGTCATGGAATTCGGCTATTTAGTTGACGAAAGTCGAGAAATTATTTACGCAATCGTAGTGAGATTTTTGATGCGTAATGGGTTAGTCAACGTGTTCTGATCCGAGCCAGTTCATATTCAACAGCTACCCTGGCCAAAAAGTTGACCATTACAACAACATTCCAATCCAGCTCCCCTAACTTGTTATCCACAGTCACGAACTGATTCTTCTGAATATAGTCAATGACGTTTGCTCAAACGAAAAATCAATTAATTATAGTCGTATTTTTAGTGTGATTAATTTTAAGCGTTGTTGGTAGACATGCATTTATCACATTTGTTCATGAAGTCGATGCATTAATCCCCTTCTCGTCTTCAAAACGTTTTCAAATTTGTCCATTCATCCTAGATTTTAGATCTTTAATTCACAATTGAAATCGAACGTAATTAAAGCTATCAGGAATCAATCATTATCTTAGTTGTGGACACATACACATACAATTAAAAGGTGATGTAAAAGGAAATTTGAAGTTGTGGTTGGCTTAGATGATGAAGAGGTTTCCTATGAAAGCGACCTAATTCTAACTTCTGTTAATGGTAGCATCAATTATGAAAGAAACAAGGGCTTTTCAAATCCCTTAAAAATCTAATACACTAATGATTTCTTTTTCTTTTACTAGCTGGCAACTAGGGTAACCAATAATGAGCTTTGCGGCAACTTAATTATATTTAGAATTTGAATAATATATATATATACGTTTTATCAAATACTTAAAAAAAAAAAAAAAAACTATTTTTATGGGAATGAATATTTTGACCTCAATTTTTTTAAATTAAATTTATATATGAAGGTTCATTTTATCTATCAACGGTTCAAATTTATAAGTCAAAAAGTTATATTTAATTATGTCTAACTCATCGATTATCTCACCATTGATTAGGGGCTACCAATAACTAAAAGTTTAAGTTTAAAAATTTAAAACAAATATCTCATCTCTTAAAACGTGCATATGTTAAAAAATGACTAGAATGTACTAATGTGCGTGCATTTGTTAGAAGAATTATACTAATTAACAAGTCTTCGAATTTAATGTTGACCATTTAATGTCCTACAAAATAAAAAATAATTATATATTTAAAAAAAAAACTTTTGACACCAACAAAATTATATCAAATTTTCAAATTTAGTATGAATAGAATTTGATACCTAAGACTTCTTAAATATAAAAACTATTAGTGTTCTCCTAACTACTTTTAATACTTTTGAAAATAAAAATTAGGTAAATGACTATTCAAAGACCTAAATTATCATGCATGGTTTCAATATTCATATTTAACATAATTATCATCACGAATCTTTGTGATATAACATTAGGACTTCACATTTTTCTAACATATTTTAACATATTTCCAGGAGGGATAATAATATCTAAATTGATAGATATCTTTTCAATTAAAATATACAACTCATTCTAATATTGGAATCAATCATATTATTTAGTTGATTTAACCTAAGAATTAAAATATAAATTTAAGATTTTTTTGGATAAAATACGTAAATAACTCAAATTAAAGAGAAACGTTTAAAAAATGACTTAAACATCACGCTTATTTTTTTACTGTCGAACTCTAACACTCAAGAAAATAAATAGATCTAATTTAAATATGTTGGATTAATTATTTATCAAACCTGATCATGATATTTAAATTTTTGCACGAGGTAATCATTTTTTCAGGCTACATTTACCTTTGGTCCCTCTTCACCTCTTTTTTTTTTTTTGGTGGGCCATAAGAGATACTTGAATGATTAAATAATTCATAATTAAAGGAAGTTTCTTGCCGCCCGTGTGCCAAATATATAAATTTCATAATTAAAGAAGCACACTTTGGCGCCCGTGTGTCAAATTTATTATTTTCTTGCTTTTCGGCACCGTCGCTTTAAAAAAAAAAAAATAATAATAATAATAATAAAAAGGTTTTTAAGATTCTAAAGCTTTGGAGAAGGGAAAAAAAGGTTTGTGAATGGTTTTTGAACGAACATGAAAAGGAGTGAGAAACCAAATGAGTAGTACATGTAAAAAGTTAATTGAAACCAACCAAAAATTTCTCAAAGCCGAAGGCTCTTGTAATTATATTTTTCCCTTTATTTACATGAACATAGTTGTTTCAGGATATGGAGCTTGGCTTATAATCAAAGTTAAAATTGAGCACATAATTCAAAAGTGGGCATCAACTCACATAACATTGTCCCACCACCCAATCCCTTGTTCATGAATCTTCCAACCTTTAACCCACTTGGTAACATTATCCATTCAATAGAGTTTTATAAATTAAATCATATCTCTCATTTATTCAATACCTCCTTTAATTTTTGAATTAATTTTGATCAAGTTAAAAAATTATATTAATTTTTTTTTTCAAATTTAGCTAATTATTATTTAAATTTTATTCATTCTTCATTATGGTAAAATTATTTTTGTTAATAATCAGCTCAAGACCTAAAAAATAATTTTACAGTTAAAAGAAATGGTGAATGAATTAAAACAAAGGCATAATGATGATAATATATTACTTAAAAGGCCAAAAATAAAAAAGGAAAGCTAATAAAATAAGGACACGTGCGTGTCGGAGTCGACACGCAAAGTAGCGTGTAAAAGAGGAATAAGATTGAAACTTCGGCGCCTCTCTCACTCAGCCGATATTCAATATGATGAAATCGGCTCTTATTTCAAACTTTTCGGCCATTAATGCGAGCTCTTTATTTGATTGACTCCATTTGGCTCCCCCACCACCTCCCTGACATCATTTCAAACCCACACATTGATCACTATTATTAAATTGAAAAATAAATATCTAAATTTTACTATTATTTTTAGATATTTTGACTCTAGAATCTGAATAAAATAAAGGTAGGATTATTAAGCTATTGAAACTTAAAAATCGATTTAAAATTTTGATAATTAACCATTTAATTTTTTTAATTTAATGAAAAAGAATTATTATGTTAAAATATTTATTTAACTCCAATAATTATTTCATAACTGAATTGTCGATAACGGGTTAGTCTAAAATGAGGAAATTGAAGAGTTCTTGATAATATCAAATTATTTCAAAAAAATATGTAATAATAATGATTAAAAAAATGGTATATTTTGAGAATATTAAAAGGCGAGTGGAGTAAAATTATGATTTTTTTCAAAATTTAATAGTGGGTGTTTACAGGTAATAGGTGTTGAGAGTATTATTTTTTTTTTTTTTTTTGAATAATAATAATAATGATAACCCTACCCTACAATTAATCATAAATTCTTTTGTAATAGAATTCTGCGATATCTAGCTCACAAATAATCACACATTTTATAGATTAAGAAGTGGTGGTATCGTAATCCCCTCGACGTCACCTACTTGGAAAAAATATTAAATCCTCACGAGCTCGTAAGATGTGAAAATAGCTCTCAGATAAAACTTAATAAACAATAAATGATCGAGGAATTTCTGGATATGAAAAAGAAGAAAAAAGGTGTCAAATCAAATAGTTGATTTAGAAGAATCAAAACGCAGTTTGATTTCTCACTTGAAGATCAAGTTACTGTATCAGTATGAGCCTATATGTTAGTGAGATCTTAACAGTTTCAGACTTGACATGACATTGGGCTTCCATAAACGTGAATTACGTAAATCGGTTCACATGGTAGGAATGTAAAACAGAGATGCCCAAGTACAAGAAGGACAAATCTCTCATGGTGTGAATGAAAAAAACTGCACTTCCTCGTTACTGCAATTTCGGTGCTCTGTAAAAGGCAGGCAGGGAAGCATGTCTACGACAGTTGGCTGACCTAAACATGTGCAGAACCAAAAGAAAAGGGTCATTGAAGACGTAAAATTTGTCCCCACGTGCACAAAAAGATGTTTGAATGTGAGGTCTTTTCTTTTTGGGATCTACAAGAGAGGTACATGCCATAATGTCCTACCTGGTAGTGTCCACTTCGAGCAGAGTCAGTCCATTGAAAACAACCATCAAGTTCACATGTGCACCACATAAAATTAAATGGATAGACAAATATAGTCCAACTGTGGTCTTCGCAGAAGGTTACCCACGAATGCCTACTTTGGAAGGTGTCACAGATTGAGATGTGAATCAACAGACATTAAGGTACAATCAACAAACTTACTCACAATGACTCGGATGTGTGCTCCAGAAGTCCATAACTTGATGGCAAATCATTTTCATTACCGAATTACAGTGGAGTGAAAACACAAAATTTGAAATTTATTGTACATTATAGTGAATATCGGATCAATGCATATCAATATGCTATGCTATCTAATGGGATTTAAACCAAAAATAAATAAAATCAAATACTTTGGGTGAACGGACTGCAAAGCTAAAGATAATAAAAAAATCCTTGGCCAGTTATGCATCTGTTGTTCCCTGAGCTTTTCTCTGGTAGACCATTTCTAAGCATTCTTTAGCTCTATGGACCTTTGACTGGAGATAAAAGCTACCATTCTTAGCATTCTGCTCAAACAAGTTGTCATATTTCTGCATGCAAAGGATCATTGTCAAGTTATCATAATTGTAAGAAAAAGACAATACGAGTTAAAAGCAGAAACAATGAGTAATTAAACCTTCAAGATCTCTTCCCACGATGAATGCTCTTCAACACCAAGAATCTGCCTTGCCTCAGGTTCAACCATAATTTTGCTTGTTCTCCTGATATTTTGCACTGTTTCTTGAGCAACACCAGATTTTGAGGCATCTGGCAATTGGTGATGAATGTCATATAATTTAGAATTTCACACCAACGGAATAACAACAGAACCAAAAGTGGACAAGAAGATATCATACTGACATAACAAAGCTGATTTCAGATATCGGAGCACTGAATCAGGGTCAGAGAAACATACTTGCAAGTGCTTGACGGTATGCTTGAACTACAGCCCTTGCCATAATTCCAGATCCCATCACAATCAAGTTGGCAAGAATTCTGGCAGCCTGCACAAACAAATGCAATATATTAGCATCAAATATTCTTCTTTCTTCCAGCAAAATATGAAGGGTTGCCTGAAGACTAAACAGAGCAACATAAAAGATAAAATCCTACAGCTATGGCAAAGCCTACACCAAAACTATAATAAGCATTGTCGACACAGAGTAATAGACCTGATACATCCTACAACAAATTACCAGTGAACAAAATACCAATTAGAATCAAAATTTAATGTGTTACCTACCATATGCAGATGATAAACTACTCTCCATGCAAAGCATCTATACAGATATTTCTGATAGGAATGGATTTGCTAGGAATAGCCATTTTGTCACTAATGTTTATGTGCATAGGCAAAGGAAGTTAGGAGAACCTTAAAGGTGTGTAAAGGGGTACGTTACGTGTCAGGTGTTAATTGGTTGCTTGGGAAATTCTGTTTTAGAGTTTGTTACGTAGCCTAGAATAAAAGGACAGTTTGCTTAGGCTAGGATTCTCGGATATCATTTGGGATTGTTTTGGAGGTTGCTAGCTCCTCGAAAGCTAGCGAAGTTTCTTAATATTCTCTTTCCTTCTTTTCTGTTTATGAGCTGGAAGCTATATTTTCTGTTAGTAAGAATTGAAACCTAACAATTTCCCAGAGAAAAAATATTACATTTTACAAACTTATCACAAGGGAACAAATATAGAAATGGCCAAATGCCAAATCAAACCTTGTTATGACCTTAATGTACAAAAGTTTCCACCATCAAAGACGAATACAGATTCTTAGCTACAGCTAATCAGGATGTTTCATTCACAAACACCTCCTTGGTTACGTAGCTAAATGACCTAGGATTACAATCCTCAGCATCATACAACAAAGAAATCTGATACGGCTCATTCCCAATCCAATGTGACGCAATTTATGTTAGTTGTTACCCTCCATGAATCTAAAACAATTTTAATCCATGGGTGGTCAGCATGTTACATGAGAAGATATAATGTATGGGTATTTGGATTTACAAGGATTTAATTTTCTTCCTAAGGTTTCACATAAAGTGTTATATTAGAGCTTCACTACTATCGCCAGACGCTTAGGTATCAGTTTAAGCTTTTAAGGTCAGATGATTTGTTAACATAATATCAGAGTCGAGTTGAAAAGGTGGTCTTTTGTTGGAATCCCTCTATCATAGTAACTAAAGTAGTTATAATTGTTCTATGTGCAAGTGCACATAAGGGAACATATAAGAGCTTAAAACTATTGTGCTTACCCTTTCAAGGTCACGTAGTCTCCTAACATTTTGCACTTGAAAACTAGTTAAGCTGCATTATCGTAACATTCTTTCATTATAATTTGCATGGGTTTAAAACTGGAGTATTAACTATATCTACAACCTTAATACTCAAGAAACTCATGAGAAGTAAACCTAAGATCTCTTGGTTAGAATTTGGAATCGAAGGATCTATCATTCAATCCTCTCCTTGGAGTTGCTTATGATAAAATGGTGAGGCAGTGCCAAAACACTATAATGATTATATGACACAAGGGCTAATTCTCCCCAAAAACAATGATATAGGGAGGAACTGGTAATTACCATATGCCTTCATTTACCATTTAAAATGTCACTATTTAGCCATCAAGACAACTGCTACCTTTCACTACATTAAAATAGCTTTACCTTAGGGAAGTTCTTACTAGCACTAATATTTGAAAAAATAAACAAATAAACAGCATAAAATTTCGAACTTATATATAACTCCGGAACATCATTAAGAGTTGTAAATAGCCATTCCAAGGCACCATCTCCTAGAAGCGTCACATGAACAAATTATCAAAATTTCATCCCCGTTAAAAAGCGTTTCCAAATAGATGCATTTTTACTACACAGTGGGTACTAAACATTGTTTAAATAGTGCTCCAATACAGGATATCACAAACTTAGTTGACCCTTTACTACAAACTAACCAGCTTGGCCGCTCATGAAAGCAGGGTTTACAAAGCTTCAAATAAGCCCAAAGTAGACAGCAACTGCCACATAACTTTGATAACTAACAAGCTCAACTCCTTTGAAAACTTACTTAAAAATCAATAAGGCAGAACAAACAAATTCCTAATCGGAGGTTATAATGATTAATGCCAATGTATAGAAACATGAAAATGCATATTATAGAAGAGAAGAAATAAACCAAAATGTATACATACCATCACTAAGAATGAAGCAAAAGATGTTCCGGAACCGGTACCACCACAGAGGTTAGTTCCGAACCCGAGAAACCTACAATAGCATATCCAATACAAAGAATATGTTAGAAACAAAAGTTTTGTTTTCTACTTCACATGCACCCAAAAAAATTATAAAACTAACCAAGAAAATTCAGACATTTCCATACAAAAGTAATACAATCGAAAAATCAATTCTCAATTCATCAACAAGCAATGACAGTAACGATGTAATGTAAGAACCAAACACAAAGAGAATGTAAAACCCAAGCAACTAAGATTTCCTCCTGGAATAGCCAACGTGGAAGCAAACCATTCACAGTTTCTCTTTTCATATCTTCAATTACTCAATTTTGCGTCATAAAAATAAATTTAACTGACTATTTATACAATTCTAGAAGCAATTCAATATTATTCTAAAGCAAGGACGCCAACACTAAGAAACTCAATAAAAAAACATATAAAAATATAATAATTTTCTAGTTTCTTCTCCTTTCTATATGCATTAATGTCATATAACGTACAGCAAGAGAGATTTCGAATTAACCCAATAAAATTTTGAAGATAAAGCATTTGATAAGAACTGTGAGTGATTTATAGTTTCTAAGAAATAAAGATACGAAACCAATTTAACATATAAAGTACACCCAAAAACTTAGAATTTAATCAAAAAATACATACAGAAGAAAGTATCGAATTATTGACGTAGACGATTCCTGTCAGGACTTCGAGCGAAAGAAGAACTACTGCAAGTAATGGCGGTTTGAGAGGCTTAAGAAAAGAGAACCGACCAGACCGCCGGTTCCTTGTTTTGGGCTCACCTTGGACCTCAATTGGGCTCTATTGGGCCATAACTACGCCGGTACTTGAACCCACTGTAGGTTTTGTTATGGAACTTTTAAAAAAAATTCACACATAACCTCTATTGAACATAATTAAGATTAATGTTAAACAACAACAGCAATGCTCAATGTACCCCATTTGTTTTTATTTATTTATATTTTTAATTATAATTATATTTTCACTTAAATACATAATAAGGGGTATTTAATGAATGGAGTCATAAAAGATTGAGTAAAATTATTTGTAGTGGAGTGGATCTTTTGACACAAAGTTAGACACTAATTTATGGCTAGTGATCTCACTTAATGCGATGATCGGAATTTAAAATGGGAAATTGTGGAAAATGACCCAAATTAGGGGGTCGTTTGAAAAATAACTAACCTCCACGTTTTATTTAATTTACCTAACCAAATCTAACTCAATGCCTATTATACCCTTCAACTTCCTCATACTGGTATATATATAGTCACCATCGATGGTCCACCAAAGGTCTAATGACGATCCAAATCCAAAATCCAATAAAAAAATTAGAGAACTCCAAAATCAAACCCACACCACAAAACTTCAGTCAAAGAGAACTCCAAAAAATACAAAACTCCAAAAATACAACACTCAAAATCAAATCCCAGTGAAAAGATTATCTCTCTAATCACCTCTTGCTTTCAATTTTATTTTTAATAATATAAATCACAAAGTCCCCTAACAAACAACAATTTCATTAACAATAGAATTTGAGTTAGATCATATAAACAGTATAGAAAAAGAAGAAGATTTTTTTTTCCAGTTCCCATGAGCAATATCCATCTAAGATTGAATTGAATGCTAGTGATGGAACAGAGACGATGATGGAGCAATGGAATAGAGAGACGATGACAGAGTAATGAAACAGAGAGAGAATTGAATACGCCGTCTCAGAAAAATCTAGAAACACACTGTGAACCGTCAGACATGGAAAGGATTGAATATGCAAGAGCTGAGACGCACAGAGGATTGTGTAATATAAGAGGATATTTTCATTATAAATCTATAAATGGATAGACAAATCATATAATATCTTTGAGTTGATTATTTTCAAAGACTCCCCTTAATTTGGGTTATATCGATTAATTTCTTATTTAAAATTAAAAAATTATATTTAATAATATCAAATCATCAACAATTTCATCATCAAATTATGTGATCATCGGCCATCTCACCATTGAATCATTAAATTATATGATCAATGACTATAATTTGCATCAAGAGATTCCCTCCCTACCCTCCTAAATTTCCCACTATCAAGAGATTCCCTCCCTACCCTCCTAAATTTCTCTATACACTTGCAATGTTAGTGGTAGAGATTTGAGTTAGATTGCAAGTGGTAGAGATTTGAGTTACAGCCTCGAAGCCTGGTTTAGTGGCTTAATTTTATAACCATTCCGTAAAATCGGTACAGATAATCATAAAAACTATCACCAAATGCCACTGTGATAATGATACCCATTAACTAGTAGAAGTCAGCGAAAGAATCAAAAATCCTAAAAGCCGGACAATGCATTATGTTGCATTATTTTGAGAAAGAAGAATGAAGGAAAAAACCCACCTCGAGTGCAATCATTAACTTCATTAACTTGATACAAAGTTACTCTATACATTCGAGAACAAATATCGGTTTCACCAATTCAAAAGGTAACCGTACATTCACAAGCACACTCTATTGACTCAAAAGAGAACTGTGCAATTGGCCTAACAATGAAATTAAATGAAAAGAAAAAGAAGACCTGTGTACAGACAGCAACTAGCTGTAGTCATGGTGTATTGGCATGTCCAATTCCCAGCCCAAGTTTTACCCTGAAATATAAAAACTAGCTCGAAGGTACCTTCAGTTCTTTACAAGAAACTTCACAGACCGGTTCAAAATATGCTACCTGACCAATTAAAAGTTAAGGCAGCATGCTAACCATCTGACGGCATAAGGAGAGGACTGGATGGTGAATCATTACCGTCCTCTAGTGCTTCTTCAGCTTGAGCATCCTTCTTGTCACATTTAACAACTCCTGCTGAAAGTTTGTCATCTCCAGAGTCCACATCTAAACTATTAGACTTCTCTGTAGTGATAAGATTCTCCTCCCCATCGCTATTCTTTGATATGCAAACCTCAACATCAACTTTCTTTCTCTTATGCATCCTTTTAGGATCACATTTCGGTGGATTATTCTTTAAATCGCTGACACTCGTTTCTTCAGAATGTTCTCCACTACTTTTGCTGGCTTCGGTCATTGGATCAGGAGCTCCCTTTGTGCCATCTGATTCTTCTTCAGTCAATTCCTCAACAAGTTCCCCACTTTCTTCAGTCTTTCTCTGCAGAGACTCAATCACCTCCATCAACTCTCTGTTGACCTGTAACATTGAAATTCTACAAACTATATAAGCTAAATTCAAGAAATTACACATTAAAGCTTCTTCATGTTTCCAAGAAGTTATTGAATACAAATATAAAGGATAAACAATTGAAAGCTCTCCAACCCACGTGGACAATCAATAGCTATTCTCTTTTTAAGTAATCTCAGCAATCAACTGAAACATAAAGCGGAAAGCACACCATATACTCTACTTAGAAACTAAAATCAATATGGATAGCTCATACATGAGGGTCCTTGAGAAAATCTGAAATGTCATTTGTGCAGAAAGGGCACTTCATGACATTTTTTTGTGACCGCAGCATCCGTCCACCCCTGCTTCTTTCTCTTATAAAACTTTTCCCAGAAAATGCCCCTTCCAAACACGACTTGCAAAAGTTATGAGCACATGGTGTCGTTACCGGGTGAGTCATTACTTGCTTACAAATAAGGCAACTAAACTCTGCACAGGGAAGATTTCCAAATTGATTATAAATATACCACTAAAAACAATCAACATATGAAATAAATTGCATAAACCACACCAATTAGTCTGATCTTAAAATGGAGCAAGTCCAAGTCTACCAGAATGAATTTATTGATGAAATTCACTTCTAATTTGAGAACCTAACCAGTTTATTTGCTATGATGTCACATGATGGAACACGGCCAACAAACCTTTTAGGAGCTTCTCCCTTACGGTTATACTCTGTACTTGCCTCAGGGCTCCCCTTGATCTCTTCTTGCCATCAGAATTCCCTGTACATACTACTACTCTGCTGAGTGGTGGAGGTTTAATCCACTTCCAACAGCCATCTGCCTCCTGAAAAACCACAGAATAATCAGGTACACAGCAAAGTATTAAGACCAAGCTTACAAGAAGATAAATCACAAAAAACAAACCACATAGGTAAACGGTTTACTGAGAATTTACCCAATTATTATTGATATATTTTAATTCATCATCTGTCCATTACCAATATTGCTCTAGATTGACCAGCAATTAAGTTTCATAGAATGATATGAAGCCAGTGAAATTAGAATTTCAAGGGAACAAATTTTGCAGACTCACATCAAAATCCCATGATGGAATTTCCTTTCTCTTAGTGATGTCGAGTGCATTCTTTAGCTCTGGAATAACTGGCAATGGTCGAGGCCGGTCACCATGCTCATCACTATAGTTAAGGTAGACAAAACCCATCAGAAAAGAGAATTACATCAAAGACCATCAATTAACTAAATGACCAAACATCAACCTTGTCCATGGGGCAGGATCATTATCACATCTAACAAATAAATATCGGCAGACCTTGAAACCCTAATGCAGAAAATTGTTGTCAGCAAAATTTGTTTTGCAAAAGCACAACCAAATGGGAAGGTTCAAGGATTTGTTAGAATATTTTTACTTGGATTCCAACTTTTCTCCAGCATTCTTCAATCCTATACACTCCGTCATACCGCAGCCCATTCTCCGGGGCATATGAAGATCTCTTCTCCTTGTGAGATCTGTCGATAAAAATGGAAAGATATTGATCAAGTAGAATACATATGAAACTAGAATTACAAAACAGTAACATACTTTGTTAGAAAATTTCACACTGTTGAACTAAATTCACTCGTTATTGAACACCAATGAAACATTAGTATGATCTGCTAAACTTATATCAGCACAAAGTCAATTAGAGGAGATAATTCATTATCTCAAAACTAGCTTCATAAAACCGCTGCTTATCTCTTAGACATTTTAAATCGACGTAACCTAAAACAGGAAAAAATGAATTGATATAATATATAACTTCATAATCCAAATTATTTATGTGACCTGCACCTGCACCTGCCTCTCATAAGAAATGAGACTAATCAAGCTGAGCTAAACCGAACGAATCATTATTGAATTACACAAGTGAGCTTCATTACCAATCTTCAGTCCAGGTTTAGGCCTAATGCCATGAACTTAAAAAAAAAGAAAGAGCATAAGAACACATTGCAGAAAGCAAACTGCAATGTTCTTATTGAGTCAACATTGACAAACCCCGAATATATTGGAAACAAAAGAGAATTTATCAAAGTAGAATGATGAACTTCTAAAATTGATGCATACCTGGCAACTCTTACAGGATAACCTTTTCTGCAACTGACACGTAGAGCCTCATTCAATTTCTCAAATTTTTGGTCAAATGACTGATTCTTGTTTGTACGCTTGTTACCAGAGAGGTCTCTACCACCACTGTATTTATGTCCATGCAAAAAATTCAATATTGATAGAACAAGATAATACATTTCTGTATACGGATTCCAGAGAAAATGCCAGACATACAGCAGAAGAAACAAGATAAATTAGTAAATGCAAGAATAAACCAATCACATCTATTAAGAAGTGTCTAATCTGCAAGGAGATATAAATACATACAGTTAGAGAAAGTAATAAGTTTCACACAACTATGGGTAAAAAATTTATTAAAAGAAGAATAAATGCAAATCTTAGCTGTTATGCTTTGGATTTACATTAAATATGGTCCTTATAAGCAGAGAAGACATTAAGAAACGGGCAACTACGAGTGCAAACATAGAAAACTGAGAAAGATCAAATTTAAATATGACAAATAACAGTTCACTTTCTAATATTTCCATTAAAATCACTTAGTCCACTTCTAAGGTTGAGCCAACCAACGTAAATGAGCAAATAGAAGCCTATAAGAAACTAAGATTAAATCAGCAAAATTAAGGTAGATAGTCACAGAAAAGTTGAGGTCCTATTAACATATTCAATTTTTTAAATGTGATAGAAGTAAAAATACACTAGACTGTTCAGTGAATCATCTATTGAAACTGCAGTAGAGACAGCCATCTCAAAGTATACCTTCCTGTGTAGAGAAACCACTCTCCATGATCCTCATCATCTTCATATCCTCCAGAGAGGACAACCGACTGAGCACCATGTTTTGACTGGCCAGCAATGCCAGCAACAGGTGGAAAGTGCACACCCCATTGCCGGCATTCTAGCCGGCCTTCCCATGATTCACCGACAAGAACGCCCTGATTCCTCTCTGGATCATTTTCAGCGAGGATAGGTCCAAAGTGATCAGAAGGCACGGTAACGAATATCTTGCCACTTGCAGCATTGGCCTTTCCGTTTTTCTTCGCTCGCTCGGTAGTATAGGCCTTCTCTGGCCGGTCCTGGTTATGAACAAAATGGTAATCCTTTGAAGGCCCTCCAGTGACAGCTGATTTTGACATCTTTGCCAGTCTAATGGAAACCACGAGGGTCGAATTGATTCGAGGCTGGCTTGCCATTTTGGATGGAATTATGGAACGACATTTTGCACAAGTATTCTTCCCCTGCCCAACCCATTTCTGGAAGCATTTTAGGCAGAAATTGTGCCCACATGGCGTCTGAAAGAATGCAAACATGGATTTTATTAATAGAAACTATTAACAGTAGCAAATCTAATTTTCACCCATTCCTTTTAGGTGATATCTCAAGACCAATCACAGCAAACTTTCAGTCAACAGCCAAAAACCAAATCTATCAAACACATTTTATGAACTTTTAATTTACAAATTGAAACATACAGTTTGTGCTTATACGGCACATAATGTGATTCACTAACAACCAGTTACCGTTATCGCCAAAAATATAAGGTGGTTACAGTTCCATAAAAGGAAATGCTCTTGTTGTATAGTGACATGTCAATGTGCCTAAACGACAAAACGAACTTGCTGCAAATAACAATATCTAGCACCACAAAATATATCAAGTGATACCTTTACAGTCCTTAAATTCACACCCATATAAATAATGGGAGCTTTTAAGCTATATACGGAAAGTGACAACTGATGAACACTCAAAAACAGTAAGGAGGTATCCATTAACTTGGCATGCATAAAATTTTAAATAACCACAAGTCCCTAGAGGCTATGCTCATAGGTAAACACCCACCAATAGCACTGTAATCTAACTAAAAACATGTAGGACTTGCAAAATTTGATCACTGGACTTCTCAATCAAAAAGACTTCAATACCATGTTGAGTAACACAAATATCCTAAAATTTTCAATTTATAGTAAAGTCTAACCCCAGTACATGAAGTTATTAATGACATAACAGGTGGTTACAAAGGGAAAATTGACACAAATAGGAATTATCAGCTCTATCAGATCTAAACTAGAAAAATCAAAGAATAAAAACAGAAGGCACATCCATAACTAAGGAGTAAAAGTGCAAAACGGCAGCATTGAACAGCATAAACCCACGATTTCAACAAGTCAAATTAACAACAAGCTTACATACATAATGCGATCAGTAACTGAAGCTTAATCATGTACACAAAACGACATAATAAACCGTGTTTCAACGTATCAAATACCAGAGTGTACTTACAGACACAGGCCTCTCAGGTAACTGCATACAGAACGCACAGTTTAAGGTCTCACCAAAAATGTCAAACACATCGTTTTGACCGTCATCGGACACCTTCTCCTTCCCTTTCTTACTCTTCGTCTCATCGCCACCAACCTCCGATCCAGCCTTTCCACTCATGAGCTCCTGCCGTCTCCTCGCCTTCTCGCTCTCTGTCAGCGACGCGTCTGACTCGATTGCCCTGACCTCGGCGACGATTCCGCCGGTCACGACGACCTGTTCGGCGATGATGGACATGTCGCCGGTACAGTCGGGACAGTTCCACTGGAGAGTGGAGGCGAGGGAATCCGGTGGACAAGCAAGACATGTCACGTGCCAGGGCGTGGCGCATGTTTTACAGTGTAGTTGCTCTTCTTTGAGAGGAGTCTCCTTGCACTGCATGCACATTCCGTCTCCGTTGCACGGCAGCTGGCTAACATGCGCCATTAGTGACAAGTGCGTTGGATAAGACTGGAGGAAGAAAACAATAGACTGAGAGTAGCGGTTATGATATTTGGTGTTTGTTTGTCGATGGACAAAATGGCGACTACACACAGGCATTTTATAGGGAGTGAGAGACGGCGGGTTTTGAAAATAGATTGAAATTCAGGCATGATCTAGTGCGACGCGGATGCAGGGAATTTCATTAGATGGCGGTCCAGGAGTGGACTTGGCCTTGAGAAAGTCAAATGAGAGTCACGTCCTTGTCGTTGAGTCGTTTCTTGTCTTGTATTGTTGTTCCAGTTTGCCTTACACGGGTAAAAAGGTGTATGCCTTAGTGGATAAAACGAGGATCCCCCGAAAAGACAAAACCTTCCTCATTCTTATTTTTGTCAATTTTTATTTGTTTAGTAACACATATCAAGTTTAGATTTTTAAATGCGACAAAAAAAAAAGAAAAGAAATATAAAATATATTAAATATTTTTTAAAATAATAAAAATATATGTTTTTATTTATGATTAATGTGTCAAAAGCTACAAAATAATATATAATTTAAATTATCTTCAATTTAAATTTGTTTGTATCGAAATATGCTTTTTTAATTATAAGTATCAATACAATTGTTTATATATATTTGTATAAGTTATTTGATTATTTAATTCATAGTGAATAATTAATAGATAACAAATTTTACATCTTCGTTAAAATTCATTCAAGATCTAAGAATTTTTTTTTTTTTCTCTTAATGGACATCGATCTAAGTTTAAATCCGAATTTATCATCTTAGGATTATTATTAACTTATTATGAAGATAAGACTTCACTGATGCATTGTGTTTAGAAAAATGTCACACATTAAAGACAAAATAAAATTTTACACAATTGTTCCCGATGTGTTTAATTAGTAACATTTAACTTTAAGTCGTGTTAAATGAGTAATTGCGCCATACTTTTATAATACATTTATATTTTTTCACATATATTATGATTGTAATTAATATTATTGTCAAATTGTTGGTAGCAAGCTTTAAATAAAAGCATCCAATTTTTCTGATTCAGTGATTTGCGCTATGGTACGTCATTCATTGACGTTAGTAAAATCCTTCCATTTTGTAGCATTGACACGTTTATAATCTCATGAATATTAAATTGACACGTTTAAATAATACAAGAACATAGGGTGCATTTGATTTATTCATTTCTCCTATTTGATTCAATACAATTTGATTTTATTTGAAACTATTTAAATTATAAAAGCTCATAATCATAATCAATACTACACACTATCAACTAGCATGATTGTTTAAGCTCTTGATGAAGATGTTGATATTGAAGTCAAGAAGATTGAGATGGTTGAAATAGCTTCAAGAAGAATCGAGAAAAGAACATGGATGATGCCACAGTGATGCCTTTTAGATTTCTCCCACTTTCTCTGATACCTCTAAATGCTTGTTTAGCTGTCAATCGTAGCGTTTATGAATCTGGACTTCAGATTCATATAATAATCTAATGCATAGTTTTCAAATTAAATATAATTCGTGCACTTGTCATTTATCTCCACTTTTGTTGCTTAATAATATTTTTCTCTATAATTCGGCATTGATAGGAAATCAATAAGCGAAACTTGAATTGGTCTTAATTTAGAAGGTAACCTAGAGCAAAATAACCAATTAGTGTCTTTTAAATTGAGAATTGATTTTACTACTAAAATAAATTGGATACTGTCCATAAATAATTATTTAATTTTGGAAGGTAAAATCTGAGAGAATCCAGCACAGTTTGAGATGAGTTAATGCTTAATTATATTTTAATTTTCAGTGGATATAAAAAGACAAAAATTATTGATTAAATTATTACTACTTTTTCCAAACCTCCTCTGACAACTTATATCTAATCACAACACTCCACCAACCAACCCCGCCGAGACACCTTATACCTTTCTGTCTTTACTAATTACCCAACTATTTCTTCTCGAGTAAAGAGCTATCACTACACGTGTTGCCTTTCTCTTGCTCCACTTTAATGTGATTTGATAATCTCTATGCGAAGGAAAATGATTTAAAACAGGGATGCATGGGATCTTTTATAGATTTTACTCCACTGTATCATTTGGCCAGATATCGGCACAGCCCGCAGCCAAAAGGGAGAATAAATAATTAATTAATTTAACATATTTTTAATATAAATATTAATTAGAAATTAGGATGACGATGTCGATAAGAACCCTTGATCAAGTCAAATTTGGATTAACCAAAAAATTTATAAAAATACTATAAATTAAAAAAAAAAGTGGTAATAATGAAAAAAAATGAGGGAGATAATAATAGACAAAAGTATATATTTAACTAAAATATGATACTTTGTATAGCCCATCTTTCACCTGGGGATCCCATGATATGGAGGATAACCTTTGAAGTGGCTTTTCCTTTGAGGTCCGTATGACTAAGGCCGATACAATACAACATCCTTGAATAATGAGATTGCATTAAATGCATTTAATTTTTAATTAAGATAACCATATAATATTATGAGTTTATTAAAATTATATTGTTATAAGTTTGATGTTTGATGTGTTTACATCACAAAGTGCTAATACTAATCCTCAAAACATAATCTATAATTCAAACAATGAAAAATGAATTACAAACTTAACTGATTTGCTAAATTTGATTTACACCATATATATATAAGTATTATATAGAAAGTCCTTAGTACAATTTTGGAGTTTGGTATTAGGTCATCAAAATTATTTAGTACAATTTTGGGGTTTGGTATTAGGTCATCAAAATTAATGTTGCAAGGTGGGACGGTTCTAGAGAAAGCAACACCAACTCACTAGCCAGCCAAGTCCAATTTATTGCATTCAATTCAGGTACATAGAAGTAACCCGTATTATTCACAATGACTAATAATTATTATTAAAAATAGTAAATAATTGACTTACGAACAAGATAATAAATATTTAAGTCAGTCTTAACATGTAAAAAATTGTATAAACTTGTTATAAAAGTTATAACTATTAAACGCAATAATTGATGCGTTAAATTATAAATCACTTCTCTTCTCTTAAATATCAGTACTACCTTTCACTTTAATATATCACATAGTTAGCTTTCCAACTCACTTATAGGATACCTAAAATACCCCGAAAACAAAGAAAAAGGAGATGAAGAAAAATCAAAGCATTACACTTTCACCAAATTCATGAGTAGTATAGTATGGGTAATATGGAGCAAGAATCTTATTTTGTCTTTTGTTCTTCAACAATTTTAGGTAAGTACTTCTATTTCTCTTTAGCTATTTTTACTCTGTAAAGATTGATTATCTTAATGAATTTAATAAAGAAATTGTTGGATTTTTATTTAGTAGAATGTAAACTTATATTAATGTGTAAAAATTTTATTTATTTTTTTATATTGTATATTTTGCTAGAGCATATATATATATATATAACATGTGAAAATTTATTTTTTGGATGAGATTTTTATTACATTTAATAAGAGTAAATATAATATTATTTGATATTCATAATCTGGTTCTTTAGATTAAATATTATTTTTTAACATGATATTAGAATTTTGATATATTTTTTTTTATCCGATTTCAAGTTATAATTAAAGAGGTAGTGATAATTTGAACATGATATTAAAAAAAAAAATTTAAAATTATATGGAAAGACCACTTGGAAGGTACTGTACATTTTGGCCCGTAGGAAAAGACAAGAAAGAAAATTGTTACTCTAGATTACCTAAATCGTCTACATGCTGGAAAGTGTGATGCCGATGCTTTCTTTTTTTCTTTATTTTTTCCTTAGTTTTAGGGGCATTTTGGGTATCCTATAAGAGAGTTTGAAACCTAACAATGTGATTATTAAAGCGAAGGGTAGCAGTGATAGTTAATAGGAGAGAAGTGATTTTGTGTTTCAAGAATAATTATTGCATTTCATAGTTATAATTTCTATAACAATTTTACACAAGTTTTTAAGACTTAACATGTGCCTTAAAACTATCCAATATTTAATTATCGGGAAATTTACTCTGACCCCCCAATTAGATTTCAAGAAAACACTTAACCCCACACTTTTCCTAAACTAACACTTAT